>CAJJDN010000064.1:3900-39183 GCA_905182985.1 Paramecium sonneborni
TTTAAAATATAAAAAATACGATATTCAATTAAAATATAAAATGAAAAATATTCGAACTAATTAAAATAAATATACAATAAAACATTATTTATTCGATTAAAATATAAAATGAATTCTTTATAGAATTGCAAAAAAAATAAATAATACTGAAACAAATTTAAATAAATATTGAATTTCGATTAAAATATAAATTGATTTAATTTCTTATCCTTTTTAGAATTACAATATAAAATGAATAATATTTTATTGGACTAAAATATAAAATGAAGATATTTGATTTAATTAAAATAAATATTAAATTAAAAAAATGTTTAATTTCGATCAATATAAAAATTACATTTTTTTCTTAATCCATTTCGAATTAAAATATAAAATGAAAATTTTTGATTTATTTAAAATAAATATTAAAGGAAAAAAATATTAAATTTGAATTAATAAATAAAATGTATTAATTTCTTAAAAATGAAAAAATTATTTAGTTGAATCAATTAATGTTCAATTAAACAATATTTAATTTAGATTAAAACATATAGAGAAGATTAAGATAAATTTTCGGTATTTTAACTCATTATTTCTATATAAATGTAGAGCATTAATTTTAATCTACACAATTTAGTTTCAGATAATCTTAACTATTAGAGAATATCTCAGATTCCTTTCCTATTTTCAATTTTTTCTATTCATCAAGATTATTAGTATCTAAGCAATCCATTCCTTGTATAAGTGTGCTAATCTTTCTGTTGCTCTTATCATTGTTATTCTAGTGTTTGTCAACCTCAATTTATTATATTGAACTAGTTTTTTGCATTTTGATATTGTCTTCTGTAAATATGTCTCTCAATTGATTCTACTTTCTCTAATATTATAAAGAGAGACAGACAACTTGGTTTGAGTTTAGATTGTAGATATTTTGCAGTTCCAAATTTAGATGATAAAGCATAATTTATAAATATTATAATAAGACAATTTCAAAAGTAGCTATATTAGATAGAAATCTAAATTTTTAAGTTGTTTGAACTATTGCTGATCCAGTTTTATCAATAAATATTGTTAGATTTTCATCTATGTTATTGAAAAATTCTAATTCGAATATGTAAGTGTATTTTTTATATTGGTGACAATGATAGTAATATGGAAAATTAATTAATTTAATTTCTCTAATTTTATACTGTAGTGTAAGTTTATGGTAAATAACTGACAATTAAATGGGTGGATAGCCATTTTTATTGATTAAAAGCATAAAATTGCTGGAGATTAATTCAAGATATAACATGAGATTAAAAAGGAACATACTTAATAATGTTATTTTTATTAGAAGTTTTAAAATAATAATTAAGAATCTTTAATTAAGCTATTAATGGAACTTTAATTAGATCTTTTGAAAAATAATATATCAAAATGGCAAGGCCCCATTTTTAATAAATATTTTTGGCCTCTTTTTTTTTTAACACCCTCACTGAGCACGCTTTCATACTTTTTTTACAAAAAAAAAACAATGCAAAGCCTTTTTCAAAACCTTTTAAAAGCACCCTTTAAATATTTAAATTTGGTTTGGGTTCTTATGGGTTTGTGGTACCTATAAATTACTCATACTTCGTAAAGGGTTTAAGAAATTTATTAATTAAAACTTATTATATAATATTACAATAAAATTATTGTCCAAATTACCTTTATAATACCCTAGACTATATAGGATTAAGACAAAACTATCAAAAAGCATATTAAGCATTTAACTGTCCATAGTGCTTATAATTATAATGTTAACAACAGGATATATCTATTCGGCAATGGTTAAAAGCGTTAATAAAGTAATTATTATTAGATGAAATATAAATTAATTGTTTATTTTATGATATGGTTTTTAATAATATTCATTTCTTTTATTATTATTCTTATATCGAGCCATTCAAAAGTAGGCTTCCCTTTGATTTTAGTAAAGATTTTAAATCTACTCCTCCATAATTTACGAATTCTCCTTTCAAAATAAGAGCATTTTCAGCTTAAAGCACTGGTGTCTAGGATATTCTAAGGATTGTAAAGGGGTTAGCTAAATAAGTTATAAATAAATAATACTTTCTAAAAGGGCATTGTTAGCAAATATAAATTAGTATAAAATATCTTAGTTAGAACGAAAAATTAATTGTTTGATGAAAGTCTTAAACTAAAATTAGTTCATTTACTATGTAATCATCTTAATATATATATTATAGAATAAATTAACAAGGATAAAAATAAGCCAACAGAATAAGAAAAATTAGTGAATGTTCGAATCTCTATAGCCAAGACCAATAAAGGGTTCATAATTATATTAATAGGCAAAACTGCATTATAAGTTTATGAAAATGAATAGGATGTTATAGAACAAGAATAATATGTTTAGAATTTGGTCGGTACTTATTTTTATAAAGGATGAAAATATCTATGGCATTAAATTCATTTGGCTACCAATGAGATGTATGCAGCTTTAACAATGATTTATTTTAATCGTTCTGCATATCAAGCAGCGCTAGTATCGTAATAAGTGCTGAATAATATTGTTTCATGTGAGTAAAGCTTGGAAATTGAATTATTTAAATTTAATTTAGCCATTATCGTAAAGTCAGTTTAAAAAATTTCCATTTGAACCATTATTTGAAAAAGGTGTTCACAAGGATACAATTTTAATATTGCCACAACTCCTATGAGATCTTAATAGCATCAGTGTGTGATGATAAGAATATAAAATTTTGGAATTATTCTAATGATTTTAAAGAAATGTTCTCACATCAATTCCACGAAACTGCATTACGAATGGCTATTCATCCATTAAGTTATTAATGCGCAATTGAATTTAAGGATGGGTAATTAAATAAATATTCATTATATATAGGCTTCGATTCTATTTTATCCTAGATGATGATCTTACATTAGTCCATAATGAGGCTACTAAAGTTTGTAATGCACTTACATATAGTGAAGGAGGTCAAATTTTAGCAGCTGTTAATGGTAATCAAATTTATTTGTATAACCCATTAACATATAAAATGATTAATGTCTTGCCTAATCACTAAACAAATCTAAAGGATCTATTATTTATTGATAAAGTATTAAAATTAATTAAATATATTTCAGGACAATCTGTTAATTTCATAAGAAATTTACTTTCTGGAGAAAGAATCTTAGAACATGCCTAAAAGCAAAACAAGTATCAAAGTTTATGTTATGACTTTGAATACGATCTTGTTATTGGTGTTTCATAATAGAAATTAAAGGTTTATCATTAGAAGGGTTAGAACATGGTCTTAGAAGTTGATACATCTTTAGTTATCTAATAAGTTCATCTATTGATGGTAGTATCTTTTTTAGTAAAATCAAATAGTTCATTAATCGAGAAGAAGTAATAATAATATCTAATTAAAACTAGATTACATAATTGGATCTGATAACTTGAGATGATATAGAAAACAAGATTACTAATACTTTCGCATTTAATAGTTTGTGTTTATGTTATACAACAGCTTAAGAAATAAGGTAAGAGCAGCTGAAAGTATTAGAATATCGATTATTTAATTTTTAGAGTGATGTAGATGACGCTAAGGAAGTTTAATTGAATAATAATGACTATAAACTTAACAAAATACATGATTAACATACAAAAGAAATTAATTATCCTAAGCAATTTTATAATCAGATACAATCTATTTTAATAAGAGTCACCTAAAAAAGAAATAGAATTCTCTTTACAATTATTTTTTATGATAAAGCATTTTAAATTTATTAATCGCTATATTAAAAATTTCCAAAGCTTCATCTAAACGATTTAATTATTCTAAGGTTATTGCTATTAAATAATATCATTATTAACCCTTATTAAAGTAAGCAACTGACTAAGCAGAATTTTTTGAAATTGCATTTTCATAAAGTTGTAATGCTTCTTCTAAATTACCCATTTAATGTAAAAGATATCCTGGAAAATTAAAGCAAAATATTAACCTTTATTGAAATAATATTCAAAACTTTAGGACTTATTGGATAAGGGATTATCAAAACACTCTAGTGCTTCAACATATCTATTCAATTTCCCTAAAAGAATACCAATTATTATAAAATATAAATGAACCTTTATTTATATAATAGCCAAAATTGAATGAATTAATATTGATTGCCATATTATAGCAATCAAGTGATTCTTCATACCGAACCAACTATTATAAAATATTGCCTTTAATAAATTTCATCATATATACCTTTGTTTAAATAAAATTCTGAATTTTTAGGATTTATGAGAATTGCTTTATCATTAATTTCCAAGGCTTCCTCAAACGAATTTAAATAAAATAATGTATTTGCTTATATAATAAATTTTAGTGAAAACCTTTCTCAAAATAATAATCAGAGTTATTTGGACTCTATAATATTGCAAGGTCAATCTATTCTAAAGATTCTTAATGCTAATTTTTTTATTATAGAATGTTTTCTATTGATTTATAAAAATTTCAACCTTTAATTAAATAGTAATCAGGATTATCAGATTATCAGGTTATTTTAAAATGGCATCTGAAATATATGTTAAAGCTTCGTCTAAATTGTTTAAATTCAATAGCGTTTTTACTTGCAATTTATTAAATAAAAAACCTTTTGGTAAATAAAATTTAGAGTCTTCGGGATTTTTTGAAATTGCTTCATTAAAATATTTTAAGGTTTCAAGTTATTAATAGCAAAATTAGCAAATTAGCTAATTAATGATAAGCAAAATACCTTTATGAAAATAAAGATTGGAATCTTCAAAGTTTAATTATATTGCATTTTCATAATATTCCAAGGCTTCCTAATACTGGTTGAGTTTAGATAATGTAATTGCTGCTATATAAAATATTTATTTAAACCTTTACAAAAGTAATCTTTGGGATCTTCAGGATTTAATAAAATAGCTTAATTAATTATTTATAAAGCTTCTTCTGCCCGATTTAGTTATAGTAGTGAATTCGCTAAAATAACTAATTTAAATACCTTTATTTAAATAGCTTTTTGAATCTTCATGATTATGTTAAATTGCTTTATCATAATATTCTATAGCTTCGTCAAAAAGATTCATTTCACATAATAGATTTGCTATTATCATTTAATCATATTACCTTTATTAAAATAGCAATCAGATTTTTAGGGATTTCTTAAAATAGCTTCATCATACAATTCCAATGCTTATTCAAAAAGTTTCATTTCATGTAGAATGTGAGCTATGAATATATCTTTTAAGAAAACCTTTAACACAATAACAATCTATATTATTAGGCTAAATTTAGATTGCTTAAGTACAACATTATAATGCTTCCTCAAATCTAATCAATTTTAATAATGTATTTGCTAATTAATTATTAAGATTATTACCCTTTTTACAATAGAAACTGGAATCTTGAGGGTTTTTTTAAATTGCGTAATCATAAAACACTAAGGCTTCTTCAAAGCTATTCATCAGATGTAAGACATTAGCTATAGATTTTTATTTGAATTGAACCTTTATTGCAAAAACATATTGAATCATCAGGATTTCTTTAAATGGCATCATCATTAATTTGTAAGGCTTCATCATACCTATTCAATAATTGTAGGATAGTTGCTTTTATAATAAATTTCTATTTAACCTTTGTTTAAATAATAAAGATAATTTTCAGGATTATTTTAAATGGCATAATTGTAATATTCTAAAACCTCTTCAAAACGATTCATTTTTTCTAGAATGCAAGCTAAATAATGAAAATTTAGTAATTACCTTTTGTAAAATAAACATCTGAATTTTCAGGTTGCATTTAAATTCTTGAATTAATTAATTCTAAACTTTCTTAAAAACGATTCAATAATAGTAAAACATTTGCTAAAGAAGTATTAAAGAATATAACATTTATTAATGTAGCATTTTGAATCTTCAGAGTTTTTTTCTATTGCTAGATTATAACTATCTAATGCTTCTTCAAAACGATTTATTAATTATAAATTGATTGCTAAATTTAATATCAATAAAACCTTTATTCAAATAATTTTTTGAGGCTTCAGGATCTAAATGGATCGCGAGATCATAATTTTCCAAAGCTTCATTATAATGCTGCATTCTTTGTAAAATATTTGCTATTAATAATATTATCATTTGAACCTTTAATAAAATAATAATCAGATATATCTGGTTTTAAATTGATTGCATAATTACTTTATTCTAAAGCCTTCTCTAAAAGATTCATCTTGAATATACTATTATTTATCATTCCTACAATCATAAAATTTTAGCTAAAATAGCATCTACAGAAACCTTTGTTTATGAAAGCTTTAGAATTTTAAGGGTTTCTCTGAATAGAATAATCATAAAATTCTAAGGCTTCCTCTAAACGATTCATATATTATAAAATGTTAGCTATTATGGGTTTGAAAATCATGAAACCTTTATTAAAATAGTAATCTATTATTTTTGAAACTCAAGAGCTTCCTAAAATCTATTCTAATCTCAATTCCCTTAATTAGCAAAATTAAAATGATTGCTTTCATAAAATTTAATCATCACCCTTATTTATATAACTTTTTGAGTCTAAAGGTAGAAGAGAAATCACAATATCATAATAATTAAGAGCTTCCTCTAATCGGTTCATTTTACTTAAGGTAATCGCTTTATCATTTGAATAATCTATACCTTTATTAAAATAATAATCTGGAAGCTTATTATTTTTTAAGATTGCAATATTATACTATTCTAAAGCTTCTTCTTAATAATTTAACATTAATAAAGTATTTGCTCTATAATAACAATTAAAATACCTTTCATAAAATAGTTTAACGAGCTTTCTGGATTTTTGGAAATTTAATAACTGTAAAGGTTTAAATATTCCTCCAACTAATTTGCTTAATCTATTAATTTGATAAATTAATATAAAAAAACCAATATTTAAAAAATTTTTGTTTACTTATAAATCTAAAGTGAAGGGATTATTTTGCTATTCAGATGATTCCTCTAAAAGATTCATTTTCTCAATAAGGTTTTGATTTTAATCTGTATAATTTTGCACTATTTCTAAATAACAAATTATTATTTCAGATAGCAATAAAAAACCTTTTTCTCATTGTTTTATTAGCCTGTATTCAAAGATTGAAATTAATTAACTAGATGATGTAGAAATTTTAGAGACATAAGAATTGCTACAATCTGAATTTTCTCTCGGACATTAAATTTGATTAAATGCTCTTTCATAACAACTCAATACTTCAGACTGATGAACAGAGATTACTTATTCTGAAATAATTATTAGTTTCCAAAAATAATAAAGTGAAGAAGCAATTGATTAATACTTTATTATAAAATTACATTCAGTAAATTCAGTAATAATCGAAATAAACAAACTTTTGAACTTCTTAAACAGAATATAAAAGATTAAAATTGTACATGAGAGATAGATTGTAATAGAGATAATTTAATTTTCATCATCAATTTGTTAAAAATTAAATTATTAAATTTGATTTATTTTTATTGAATTAAATTTCAAATTGGAGATTTTATTTTGAGATCAATTTTAAATTTAGAAGATAAAGCAGAAAAACTTATATTAAAATAATAATTTTAGGACCTGCAGGATCTGGAAAGGTATCTTATAATGAATAAAAATAGCAATCTTTTGTATAAAGAGTAATTAATAATTAATTTAAGAAAAATATTGGATTTCCACAGAAATTCATGTTTGGTCTAAAAACTTTAAATAGATTCCTAGAATATCAAATTGTAAGTCGGGATACTGTTTGTAATGGTAGATTTGGAACTCACTTTCTAAAGTCACTAGATAGAAATGCGCATGGTTTTATTTTTTTACATTCGATATAACAAATAAAAGATCATTTTCGGATATTCAGGTTTGGTTTGGATGTAATATTTATAAATAAAATAAGAAGCCTTATAGGAATTGAATTAAATGAGTAATGATTGTGAATTTCTTTTAATGGGATACAAATGCGATTTAGACAGAAAGACAGATTCAATTTTTTAAAGCTTCTTCATTCGTCAAAAAGAACAGGTTATAATACTTTGAAACATTAGCAAAATCAAATATTAATTGTTTAGAAACTATTGAGGAATTATCAAAGTCATATATTATAACGGTTTTAATTTCAAGAAAAAATGAAGAAAATTTATTATTTATTTAAAAAAAATCTTAACTAGAATGTACTGCTTTTTGATTTTTGGATGATATAGAAATAAATTATCAATTAAATAAAATGATTTTATTGCTTTCATAAATTTCTGTATTAAATACTAGATTAATTTATTATTTTAAAAATGGTTCTTCGAATTGAAAGTGTGAAAGAAATTCTAAAGAAAAAGTTTGGAAGAAGGTTTTCAATAATCTTAAAATTAACTATTTTAATTAATCATTTAGTGATTATACATTACTGTTTAAATAAAATTGTACGAATTATTGATAATTTAAAAGTCTAGTCTTTAATTTTATCATACATTTTTATGAATCATAATCATATATTTTATTATTACATTATCCACATTCATTTTAATTATTAAATAATAAATGATTTTAAAATGAGTATTTGTGTAATTTTAACATATTAATACAAGCTACCTTTTCAGGAAAATTAACACTTATTACATTACCTTGGTGTTTACAGGTAGGATATTGAAAAGCAAAGTAACAAACACAACAATTTTTTTTAAATGTAATTATAAGATAATAATAATGAAATTTGTATTATGAATAAATCTATAAAAGAAATAGTTTAAAGTAATATAATAGTATAAATTTGGAATTCCAAAATCATATTCAGCACATCCTTATTGGCAAAAAATAAGATATTGTTGCAATTATTTATATAAAATAAAATTTATTTAAATGTTATGATGTTCAAAAATTCTGATTTAACTACAGAAATCAAACTATTCTAAGAAAAATAAGCTTAGTTTGATTATGATTCTTCTGAATAAATATAAATTTAACTACAGCAAGAAGAAAAATAGTTTAGTAATATAAAATTGACTTTAAATACCTTTAAAGAAATTTTAGGCATTTATTTAATATTTATTTAATGATAAAGCAGTTCTTTTATTTTAAATGCTTTAAAGTGCTTGTTGAAGCATTATATATTCAGCATTTTGTTACTTCTTAAATATCCAATAATGAAGGTAATTTATTATGATTAATATAGGATGGAAAATTTAAAATCCTTATAATGGAGCGACTGTTCTTTTAACTAATTGTGCAGGAAACATAATTTTTGGAGGTTATTAAGTATTTGGATGTTTTTCAACTGCAAGAACTGAATTAATGAAATATTTTATTTTGCCTCCTCATTACAATTTACGCATTGACATTAGACACTGGAAGTTGAATATTATTTTATATTAAGAATTGATGATTGGCTAGCAACCTAAAATTTTAATATAATTGCAGATTAATAGTCCTAGAGTTGGCGTTATACAGCAAATACAGGACCTAATTTATGCGGTGGTTCTGGAGCAGATTAAAATTCTCCAATACATCTCAGTAATAGGCAACATACATTAAATTCAGTTATTGCCAGATTTTTCTCAGACTGTAATAACAATGTATTTATTTAAATATTTAAATGTTAGAATTTTTGGGGAATTACAGATTTCGAATTAACAGTACTTGAATGTTACTCAGGATGTCAATTTTGTCTAGATTCAACTGTAGATTGTACAATGTGGATATTATGGAAGTCACACTTTGATTTATAAAATCTAAACAATGGTTTTGAAGGTTGGATAAAAAATAGTTTTCCAGTGTTTTAATATATAACTAATAACTATTGTAAATTTATAAATTATATTTAGTTTAAATAAAAATGCTGGGCATAAATTAAGGAGAATCAGCAATCAATAATTTTATACTTCCAGATCATAGGTCTTTCATTATTCAATTTAGAGTTGAATATCTTTCAAATTTACCATAAACATTTAGAATTTATTTAAATGATGAATAGCAATTAGAATTTATTAGTAATTCAAGAAAGTATGTTGATTATAGAAGTGATATAATAAATGATTCAAGGAATTAAATTAAATTAGAAATTAGGAGTATTAATGGTAGAATAGCTATTCGTGAATTGTCAATAATACTTCGAGGTCCAATAAATTTAATCTCATGTATTGATAATAATTTAGAACCTTTTGATGGGTGTTTTGCTAAACAAGAATCATGTTAATAAGGATGTATATTTTGTGTTAAAGGAGAATGCCTTATGTGTGATACTTAGTGGATTTATAATGAATTAAATAATAATTGCGAACCTTTATGTGGAGATAAATATATTATAGCAAATGAGTAATGTGATGATGGGAATGATTTTCCATTTGATGGTTGTCATTAATGCCAATTTTCATGTCCTTTAAATTGTTAAAATTGTATATTTGGTTAATGTTAAGTGTGTATAACAGGTTACTATTATTTCAATGGAATATGTAATCAAATTTATTAAAATTTCTTTGAAGAAACAGTTCTAATATAAAATAATAATCTAAAGGGAAATTAAATTTCTTCAACTTATTACGGTGATATAAATTTAAAATAAATTGCTATTTACTATTATGAAAGATCAATTTTAATAAATGAATTTGAGATGTTTTAATTTTAATGTAAACCTTTTTGTGAAGTTTGTGTATATGGAAAATGTATGAAATGCTTAGACAATTATTTGTTGTTAAAAAATTAATGCATCTCTAGAATTACTAAAGGAATATTTTTATTTGAAGATGGAATTCATACGAGTACAAATGAAATCGGTTGCTATAAATGTCATGAGAGTTGTCAGATTTAATGTCTATAATGTTTAAACTCATATTGTATATTATGTAAGGATGGTTGGTAACTTTTTAATGGATATTGCGTACAAATTTGTGGAGATAATCAAGTTGCTATTATATCTTAAGAATAATGCGATTCAAATTTAGATGATTGCTTAAATTGTAATATTGTTTGTCCTTAAAATTGTTAATATTGTTAAAATACCAAAGAATGTTTAGTTTGTAATGAGTCTTATATAGTGATAGAACATGAATGTTAATTAACTTGTAACAAAGAGTGTAAAATATGTGATAAAAGTACTTGTTTAGATGATTATTCAAATTAAGATATTAATATTGATGAAATTTAGAATTCAATTTGTGGTGATGGCATTGAATAATAATAAGAGTTGTGTGATGATGGAAATAATATCTAATTTGATGGATGCTTTAATTGTCAGTATTCATGTCCTCTTAATTGTTTAAATTGTCTTGATGGTATTTGTTTTAAATGCGAACAATAATTCTAATTAATAGATCATTAATGCTATGAATAATACTGTGGCAACGGTATTAAATATTAGGATGAATAATGTGATGATGGCAATATTATTGATGCTGATGGTTGTTCTTCTAATTGTCAAATAGAAGTTCATTATAAATGTCATGAAAATTATTATGGATAATCTGAATGTCAATATTACAAATCTCCTTATATGATGTTGAAATTATTAAACTAAACATTTAATAAATATTATATTTAAATATCATTCTCTTAAGAGATTTATTTCAACGATAATTACGTTCTTGAATCACTATTTAATATTAATATTGATAACATAAAAAATGAAGATTATGCAATTAAATTAGAATCAAATTATTAGCCAACTATTAATTAAATTCTAAATTATTAATTCATATTAGAAATAACACTTTTTATTTCTACTAATACTACACAATCTAATATTTTACTCGTAAATGAAGCACTTAATTAAAATGATATGAAATTAATTAATCCATTCTAGAAAATTATACTAAAAGAATACATTTAAATGACTTAAGCTGATTTCGATAAAACAAGAAAACTCACTTAATATTAACAAGTTATGATTACAACTTAGGGAATAATGAGTGTAATCAGTATAATTTCTGGAAATTTCTAGATGCTTGTTGAAATTTTAGATAACTTACAGTATATTTCTTATTTAAAATACATTAATATTAATTATCCAGAAAATCTTTACCTATTTTTTGAATCAACTAATATTATAAGTATCAATCCAATTTTAGAATACTTTACAATTCGTGAAAACTTTGAAATATATTTATATTAAGACTATATTTAATCTTAATATAAATTAAAATACTATAGTTTAAATGCTCATTTAATCACAAATCTTTAATTTTTTTTCATTTAAGTTTTTACAGTATTTGTATTAGCAATATTATTGAAAACTATTTGTTATATTTTTCTTAAATTATGTGATAAAAAAAGAACTTAGAAATTCATTTCATTTAAATTTGAAAGTTTGACATAGAAAATCCTATTTAAAATCTAAAGTTTTATTTATAATATTTTCCATCAAATTTTTATTTTTGCTTGCTAATTTAACTTAAATGGTGTACAAAATATATTATTAGCAAATGCCTGGGATTTACTTTTTAAAACATTTTTATATTTAACCTCACAATCAGGTAATGATAAAGTTTCCATAATATAAGCTATCCTTTCATATTTGCTTTTGGCATCCTTAGGATATACATTAATCATCCTACTAAAGCATTCCTTTTTAAAAAAAAAATAAAGGTTGAATAATAGATACAAAGTACTTTACTTAATAAAACAATTTTTCTTTTGTTATTACTTAATATGTTTTCAAAAGGATTAATTTATTCAATTAGTAATGTTAATTACAACAAATCTAATTTACTTAATTGTATTAATAAAAGTAGAATTTAATTTATAAACTTTGGAAAAAATTCAAATTATTATTTAAGAAATCTCAATTATAGCATTTACTTTTACTTCAATGTTTTACTTACTTGATTACAATTACTTGATTGATGCATAAAATCAGATAACATTGGGCTTTTCTTAAATCTATTTTTTAATTTCTGGCTTACTATGGATTTTCATTAAATATATAATTTTGATTTATCAAAGAATTAAATAAAATTGCCTTCAAAGAATGAAAAAACAAAAGCTTAAAAATCTCAGAAAAGCAACACACTTAATTTTTGAAGTTGTTTCATGATTTAAAATACATATTTTATAATAAATACATTTCCTTAAAATGTTTTAAATATATTACTAATTATATATGAATTTATTTGGTCCTTTTTATAATTACACCTCTATTTTATAAATATATTAAGATTCTTTAGGCTTAATAACAAATATTACATTTGAGATTCAAATATCTATAAAATTATATAAAGAATTTCAAGTATTAATATATATTTCTCAGTTAAAAATAATTGTGAATTTGATTAAAAAGAAAGTTAGAATTTAGATTATAGAATTTTTGGATAGATTACACTTAAATTTTTACTCATTTAATATTATCGATGTTAAACAAACAGTTCAAACTGTATATATTGCATATTTTTCAAAATTTAGTATTCCCAACTCCAAACCTTATTTGGCTCTCTAAACATAGCTTTTGATTTTTCAAATTTTATTCATTTTTAAAAGTTTATTAATTTGACAATATCAACAGTTGAAAAAAATTTAAATGTTTATGAATGTCTAAAATAATTTTAAAAAGAAATGTTAGAAACTCTTCTTCAGAAGAGTGTTTAAAACAAGAATAATTATATATTTAACCGAATAAAAATAAAGAGAAACAATTGCTCAATCAACCTAAATATCATCATCATATATTGAAGTAACTAATTCAAATTTTATTGATAATATTGTGAATAGAGGTAAAGCCATAATTTCTATCGAACTCCTATTATTATGGGTTATTGCATCATAATGAATAATATTGTTAATGATATAGGGGGAGGTCTTTATTTTGATCTAAACAATAAAAATTTTGTAATTAAATCATCAATTATAATTTAAAATATTAAATTTTATTATTTTTATTTTTAGAATTATTTTATGCAAAATCAAAATATTTTTTTTGATTTCGATTTTGATAGAAAAAAAAGGTGAAATAGATGGTATATTTTTGCTAATATGCAATTTACCATTCATATTAATTATTTGTTCTTATAATCAAAACAAAGTAGATCCAAAAATTGAAGAAATTTATTATTAAATTATTCATTCCGACAAATTGCAAAATTAAAATAAAATTGTCAAAATGATTAAAATAAAAATATTTTTATTCATATTATAATAATAATGATTATTATTGTAGAAGTAAAATTG
Source organism: Paramecium sonneborni (assembly GCA_905182985.1). Classification (NCBI taxonomy): domain Eukaryota; phylum Ciliophora; class Oligohymenophorea; order Peniculida; family Parameciidae; genus Paramecium; species Paramecium sonneborni. The sequence goes on from CAJJDN010000064.1 coordinate 18,045, forward strand.
CATGAAAAAGTTCCTAAAAGTTAAATCATTTATTTCCCTAGTTTACTATCATTATTGTTTATACATATAGATATTCCTTACTTGAGAGTTTTGATCTAGGGTTTCATCATTTTTCTATACAATAATGAGAATGACGTATTGTAAATAAAAGAGTAAATGAGACTATATTTAGCTCGTAAAATAATGGACTGCTCTATTTTTTTTCAAAAATTTTTCTTAAAAATAGTAATTAGTGTAACCTTTGTTTTTTTATCGTTTTAACTAATATAAAAAAATCATCAAAATTTGCTCCTAGTCTCAAAAAGTTAGCTATCACTCTTTGACGGGTTTCAGATCTTGTCATCAAAAATCTTAGACATTATTTATTCATTTTTAGTTATTTAGGCAATGATGATAAAATCTAAATTTTAATCCATTTGTATTGAGTAAGCATATTTTATACTTATGATTTTTGATGTAATCTGAATTAATTGCTAGTTTAAACCAGTTCCATTTAAAACTTTGATTTAATTTAGAATCGCATCTCCTTAATCTTAGCTAAAAAGTGTTGGGAGCTGATTTTTTTAGAAAATTATTATTAATAAATGATGATCGACCTTAGGTTTAGCATTCAAGTATATAGAATTCATAAATTTTTGCTTGCTTCTCTAATACTAAAAAGGACCATTCATTCAAACTCCTCGACTCTATTTTAAAATTATATATTTCTGTTGATACAACATTTCTTAAATTGATGAAAAGTTATGTCTTTTCCAATATGCCAGATGCAAAGAAATTAGTAATAGTAAAAAGCTAAACTTTTGTTGAGGTTGTAAATAATGAACTATTAAATAGTTCAGAATTAATAATCAAATTCTCAAAATTAATTGATTTATTAAGGATAGAAAAGTCATAAATTCTAATTAAATTCTTTTTGGATCAAATTAAAAGGTAAAAATACTTTTCAAATTAGAGTTATCAAATTTAGTATTCTTAAGCTGAACATGATTATATTGAATTTTATTAATCACATTAAAAATTAACAAGAGTGTAGTCAAGTTAGAGAGATGAAATTACAATTTTCTCTAACTCTAAATCAATACTTTTAAAACCATAATGTTTCATAATTAGAATCACAATATTATATACATTTACCTTTTATGAGAACAAAGCCATCAAAACATGAAAAGCAAACTATTTCATATTCTTAAAGATTCTAACTTTGATCATGGTAAGCAAACTTTTAAATATAAATTAAATAAATTACAAAGAAATCTGATTATAATCTAACTTTAAGGAACTGATTGAATAGAGCAGTTTTTTATTTCCATACATCGTTATATCCAATGCTTTATTGAAAGCAAGTCTTACAATTAAGAGATTCAGGACATTTTTAACAATCTCCAATTAAACATGATTAAAATATCCTTCAATAAATTCAAGGCAATAACTAGGATTATATTTGTATTGAGTATAAAACTAAAAGTTTATTAAAATTTATTTACGATCATGAGAGCATATTACTTAAAATGATGATAAATTATTTGTAGGCTTTTTCAGTGATACTAACATTAAATATCAACTTTTCTTAATCATTTTAATTTATAGAATAGACTAATAATAGTTCTTATTAATTAGCAAGTGATTTAGACTGCCAATTATCAAATATTAGTAAAATTCCCTTACTTTATCTAAAACTAATTACATTGATCACATTTTTAGTTTCCTAATTTAATGTCATCCTTATGATATCTTATATTTATTCTATCAGAGCTAAAAATAAATTTGATTTAAGCATACTCTTCAATACCCTACTTTATGTGTATGTTGTAAATTATGCTGGCTTAATTAATATGTATATTAAATAATTATTTTTAAGTCATCTCCAGTTTTTTCGATTCACTTGATCTTCAATATTTAAACTTAAACAATATTGTATTAAGAGGAATAATATTATTCTAACTTTATGTTTACGTCAGATTCTAAATATATCATCTATTGTTAGGCCTATAAAATTTATTTGATGGAATTAGAAAAAATACATAATAAATAGTTCATCGAAGAAAATTTTGCAGAATTACTCACTGTAGATTCAAATAATAATATTTACATTCTAAAAAATAATCGAAAGAAAAGTAACATCTTCCTATATTTTTAATAAATCTCTCAAAGATCAATTTATTCGTGAAGCTTATAAATTGCATTCAGACTTAATATATTTAGTTTCATAGGATTCTAACTATATTATCAATTATCCTTCTAGCAAAATTTTATAAAAGCAAAGAAGTTAAGCAGGTCAATGTTATAATGTGATTTTTTAAAATGTATTTCTTATAGAATGGGATCTTGAGGTTGATTATATCTATTTAAGTTATTTAAAAAAACGAAAATTGATTAGAAAATTCAAGAATAGCCAAGAAGGGTCAAGCTCAATATTCAAAAATCAAAATTCTATATACATTGATTAAAGTTACTTACGAATAAATTTATTAACTGATGCCAAAATCACATCTAAACTTAGCTTAGGGAAATATAAGTAAATTATCTATAAAAGAATTATAATGACAGATCAACTATTAATCATAATTGATCAAATATGATTTATCATTGATATAGAAAATATAACTGAAAATTATTACATTATATAAACCGTTTTGTAGATGGAAATTCTAAGTTTGAATTTTTATATATATTGATTTTCTTGCACAAGACTAATAGCACGAACTGAAAAATTCGATAATATTCGTAAACAAAATTAAATAACAATAAGTCTCAATAGGGAGTTTATTAATAACCTATATAATTAGTTAAAATACTTAAACTAATTAGAAAGATGGGAAGAAGCGATTGAATGCTTTGATAAAGTCATCTTTATAAATCCAAATAATTATTAAATTATTGAATTTAACAAAGGAGGTATTGAATATTGTGACAAATCACTTCAAATAGATCCTAAAATAGATAGTGCCAACAAAGGTATATTTATAATAAAAATAACAAAGGATTAGCATTATTAAATTTAGGAAACACAAAATAAACCATAGAATAGTTTGATATTACTTCAATTGTATCCTAAAAATGATAAAACATTTTCTAACAAAGGTTCTTTATAAAATAAATAATAGTATCTATTACGGATCGGCATTATTATTTCATAAATATTTTGATCTCAATAATAACTTAATAAAAATATCTAAGAGCTATAAAATGTTTTGATTAATTAATTTAATTGAATCCAGATGTTTAATTTAGATAAGAAATTAAAGATATTTATTAAATTTAACTTCCTTAAATAGGTATAGCCTTATTATATTGAATAGTTTTTGTTCCTATTCTATTTTGGATAACTTTAGAATACTTTGATTAAGCAACTAAAATGGATTCAAAGTTTCTTTCAGAATTGATTTTTTTGGTATCATAAAATACGAATAATTCTTTAGTAGAAAAGTTATTAATTAAATTTTGTTGTAGTTAAATTATTTAGTTTTTAAGAATCTATTAATTTCTTCGATAATTCAATTGAAAATTATGGTATTAATTTGAAATTGGAATTGTAATCAGTTAGGTTTATGTATATTATATACTGCTAATTGAAACTAGATTTAATCTGATTTGATAATTCAAAGTATATAAATAATATTATTAATTTTATAAAATAAATAAATTAAATTATTCAACTACATGGAATAATAAAAATAATTTCAAAATCAAACAAAAAACTACTTAGATATGAACTTCATGCAATGAAATATTTACTTTAATAAGATAAATACACCAGTAAATACTTTGAATGTATATGCTTTTGAATATGGAAATAAGAAAATTTTTAAGAAACTTTAATCCACTTTTTTACGATAACATAATTATTTTAGATTTAAAATCTTATAATAATTATTTTTCCATTCATTATAATTTGATCTTATTCATTTTCATTTTGAAAATATCTTAATTATTGATTTAACAAATCATTAACTGACTTTATTCTGATTGGCTTATAATCAATTCAATATAATAAAATTTAAATTCATATTCCTTTAATACTCTAGAATTTTATTTCTGTATTAGTATTTCTTTTTTATCCCTTCTTCTCTATATATTACTCTAATAAAACATAACCCATAAATAAAGTCAATCGATTTCAAAAGTAAGCAATGAATCTACTGATATACAAAATCAGAAAAATAGTATTGATTTTTGCATTTGATAGAATCAAGAACTTTTGTTAACTACTTACATGATGTTTTTATATGGTTCAAATTCCTATGCATTGATTTTTCTTGTGTCAAGTATTTTGTTTGATTGGTTTTCTATGCAAAATAGAAAAAATAGTTTATTTATTTATTAGCACATTCTTGGGCAATAATTAATAAATAAAAACCAATATAAATATTGAAGATTCACAAAAATAATCTTGGTCAGGAATAAAATCTCTCCGAAAAAATAAAAATGCTCTATTTTCATTTTTATATTAAAGCTAGACTTAAATAATTAAAAATTTAACTAATAATAATAAATTGTATGAATTAGAGTGAATGCAGAGGAGATTCGAAATTGATGGCATGAAATTATAAGTAAATAAAATAACGAAAAAATATTAATTTCAGTAGGAAGACCAGAAAAATATTTGCTAAAGAAACATGTGGATTAAGTTTTTATGTTACAAAATTTATCAGAATAATTTTATTTTTCTAATGATTAAATTATTTTAATATTTAAGCCAAATATTTTGAGAATTCCTTAACTAATAACACTCTAGCAGTCGTTAAAAGAATTGTAATTTTAAATTGATATATAATAGTTTGTTTTATGTTTAAATAAAANAATAACTTAATAAAAATATCTAAGAGCTATAAAATGTTTTGATTAATTAATTTAATTGAATCCAGATGTTTAATTTAGATAAGAAATTAAAGATATTTATTAAATTTAACTTCCTTAAATAGGTATAGCCTTATTATATTGAATAGTTTTTGTTCCTATTCTATTTTGGATAACTTTAGAATACTTTGATTAAGCAACTAAAATGGATTCAAAGTTTCTTTCAGAATTGATTTTTTTGGTATCATAAAATACGAATAATTCTTTAGTAGAAAAGTTATTAATTAAATTTTGTTGTAGTTAAATTATTTAGTTTTTAAGAATCTATTAATTTCTTCGATAATTCAATTGAAAATTATGGTATTAATTTGAAATTGGAATTGTAATCAGTTAGGTTTATGTATATTATATACTGCTAATTGAAACTAGATTTAATCTGATTTGATAATTCAAAGTATATAAATAATATTATTAATTTTATAAAATAAATAAATTAAATTATTCAACTACATGGAATAATAAAAATAATTTCAAAATCAAACAAAAAACTACTTAGATATGAACTTCATGCAATGAAATATTTACTTTAATAAGATAAATACACCAGTAAATACTTTGAATGTATATGCTTTTGAATATGGAAATAAGAAAATTTTTAAGAAACTTTAATCCACTTTTTTACGATAACATAATTATTTTAGATTTAAAATCTTATAATAATTATTTTTCCATTCATTATAATTTGATCTTATTCATTTTCATTTTGAAAATATCTTAATTATTGATTTAACAAATCATTAACTGACTTTATTCTGATTGGCTTATAATCAATTCAATATAATAAAATTTAAATTCATATTCCTTTAATACTCTAGAATTTTATTTCTGTATTAGTATTTCTTTTTTATCCCTTCTTCTCTATATATTACTCTAATAAAACATAACCCATAAATAAAGTCAATCGATTTCAAAAGTAAGCAATGAATCTACTGATATACAAAATCAGAAAAATAGTATTGATTTTTGCATTTGATAGAATCAAGAACTTTTGTTAACTACTTACATGATGTTTTTATATGGTTCAAATTCCTATGCATTGATTTTTCTTGTGTCAAGTATTTTGTTTGATTGGTTTTCTATGCAAAATAGAAAAAATAGTTTATTTATTTATTAGCACATTCTTGGGCAATAATTAATAAATAAAAACCAATATAAATATTGAAGATTCACAAAAATAATCTTGGTCAGGAATAAAATCTCTCCGAAAAAATAAAAATGCTCTATTTTCATTTTTATATTAAAGCTAGACTTAAATAATTAAAAATTTAACTAATAATAATAAATTGTATGAATTAGAGTGAATGCAGAGGAGATTCGAAATTGATGGCATGAAATTATAAGTAAATAAAATAACGAAAAAATATTAATTTCAGTAGGAAGACCAGAAAAATATTTGCTAAAGAAACATGTGGATTAAGTTTTTATGTTACAAAATTTATCAGAATAATTTTATTTTTCTAATGATTAAATTATTTTAATATTTAAGCCAAATATTTTGAGAATTCCTTAACTAATAACACTCTAGCAGTCGTTAAAAGAATTGTAATTTTAAATTGATATATAATAGTTTGTTTTATGTTTAAATAAAAATCTTTTAATATTTAAATCAAATCAAATTATCTATTAATTTTAAGATTTCTAGAATTAAAATATCATTATAATGCTCTTATAATTCTTATTTGACATTGAGTTTGATTGTATTAATAAAGCTTTTAATATCCCTTGAATCATAATTTTATGCTTCAATTAATAATTCCAAAATAAATAGATCTTCTGCTTTTTACTTATCGTATTTAATTTCAAATTTATAATTCTTTTCTATTTCTTCTTTCATTATATCGTTTATTTTATTAGCATTTTTAAATTCTTATAAAACAAGTGATAAACTATTAGTTAAAATTGCTTTATTATTTTGATTTAAGGCATCCACAATTTTTTCAAATTGATCATCATTAATCGAATCCTAAGATTCTAAAAATTATCCGTATTTCTCCCAAATTGTTTTCATCATGTTTTGTTTCATAATTGAATCAAATATGTTAAAAATCCTCAATTCATCCTAATTTAATTTAGAGGTGTCATAATGTTGTTGTTATAATTCATCATTTTTTATTTTATTATTCTGATATTTTATTTTATTTGTCACTTACTGTTCAAAAAGACTTTCAATAAAGTTTGAGATGTCATTTTTTACTCGAGTTCTTTTTTATAGAAAATTAAAAAAACATTCATCCAATTCTTAACATTAAATAGCTTGAACATTTAGTTAATCAGATGAAGTATAAACTATCACTTTTTTTACTTTTTGCTCTTTTAGATCAACACATCTAATATAATAATATTGTTACTCATTAATTTATAATTTAAAAAAATTAACTAGAGTATCTAAATTGTCCTCATTTTAAAGATTTTTACAATTTATCATAAATTTTTCAATGTACTATAATAATTAGCAATTCTAATCTTAAATTGCTTTTATAAGTGCAATAGAACAATCAACAATGTCTAAAATATCTTTAGATACATTTATTTAATAATTAAGATCTTCAATAAGTTGATAATTTATAAAGTAAACTTACTTTATAGAAAATTTAGTCTATTCGATTGTTAATTATCTGTTTGGATCATTTGTTAATTAGAAAATAATGTTCTATGGTATTAATTTTCCATGAGATAATTTTGTGTTTTAATGTAATCTTTAAAGATGATATAGCACTTCTAAAATAATAATTAACAACTATCCTTTATAAATTTTAGTGAAATTGAATTTCTAAAATAATAAACTTTAGTACCATTGATTCAATCAACTAGGCTAAACTAAAGCATTCACTTTATGGAAATTCATATAATAGATGATCTTGTATTACTTAAGTTTATAAATATTGATTTATCTCAAAGTACTTAATTCTATTAATATAATCATCATTTCTTCTCACTTTTTATGCAATTATTAACTTATTCTACCATGATTTCATTTATTTAAAAGAAATTAATATGTTTTGAAAGAAGAAATACAAAAATTTTATTAATAGAATTACAAAAAAATTAAGTATAATTTATAAATAATTCTGAATTTTAATCAGGTCTTAATAGTTACTTAAGCTTGGGCAGTTAAATCAATAAAATCTTTTCCATAATTTGATACTTATTAGTATTATTATCAGTTTGGTAGACCTTTTATGAAATCTCTATCCATTTTCATGAATTCATTATTTTTTTGAAGTAATACAATCTGCAGGGTTTATACCAAAGCTAATAAACTTTTAGTAATAATATTCCTAATAATTCTTACTTTAATATTTCACTAAAATTAATAAAATGAGGGATTAAATACTACAAAAAAGAATAGAGTAAATAGAATTGTTATCTAAACAAATTCAATAAGATGTTTGAATAAATATAGCAGTGTTTTTATAATCATATATTATTGATATCAATAAGAATTTATTTTTATTTGTTTATTTTAATAGGTAATTTAATGCAGTGTCTAATAAAATTAAATTGTAAACATTTAGAAATTTCATGAAAATTTAGTTTATAAAAAAGAAAGTAGTTAGTAATAACCAAGAGAATTCAGATAAAATGAAAGCTATATATTAATAACAATAATAAGTATCAATAGAATAAATTGAAAATTGTTATTCAATAGATTTTAGTAATGGTTGCAAAACTATAGCAGTTGGAGAAGAGCAAATAATAAAAGTCTACAGCTTCACCTTGAATAGCATAAATTTAATTAATAAATTATTTGGTCATAGAAATGAGATTTCTATTTTAAAATTTATGCTCAAGTCAAATCACTTGGTTTCTTCAAGCTTAGATGGTTCAATATCTATATGGTCTCAGTGCTTATTAGCAAAACCTTTAAAAATTTTAAAATTAGTAAATCATTTGAAGGGTATTCTATGCTACACAATAAATTCTGATGAAAATCTAATTATTACAGGTAGCTATGATAGCACTATGAATGTTTGGATTAAAAAAGAGAATTTTTGGCTTTGCTCATAAAAATTAACTGATCATTCTAGTGCTGTATATGGAATTAGCATTAATGAAAATTAAAATAAACTAATCTCTTGTGGACATGATAATCAAATTTTAGTATTTTCCATACATTATTTCAGAGATACATAATTTTTAACAAAGATGTAATCAATAAATGTTGATTTATATGGATTTAGATTATGTTTTATTAATAATAATATATTTGTTTTTTAACCTAATAATGATGAGAATTTGTTTGTTTATGAATTAAATGATAATGATGGAAAATTTATAAAAACTAAAGAAATAGGACTTTATAATGGAATATATTGCTATGAATTCTTTCCTCAATAGTATATAAGGGAAAAACAATTATTAATTAACAAGAATGGTTATCATATAAATATATTGAGATATAAATTAAATCAAGAATTTGTTCTTGAATAATCAATCAATTTTGACCATTATTTTATTTTTGGATCATTAAGCTACAATGGTGAATATCTAGCCACTTGGGATTGGAAAACAAAACAAATCTAAATAAGAAAGTACCAAGAAAATTGAATTTTATATTTAAAAATAATAACAATTTTAAGATATTTTTTATAATTCTTGAAAAAGAGGTCTCACTGGTAAGTGTATTTTTGAATACATTATTGGACTCAAGTTAGGTTTAAAGAATTAAAATATAAATAGAAAATAAAATATTGTTTATTTCTTTAGATATTGGGCTTTTTAGAAGTTTTTAAACAATAAGAAATAATCGAGTTAGATATATTTTTTAAATTAGTAATAATTAAAGAAATTTTTCTTTCAAGCAAAGGTTTTACTTTTCTAGATTTAGAGTTATTTATTATAATAAATATTAAGTTTAAATTTAGAATATTTATCTATTTTTAAATTATAAAAATCCCAGATATCAATTTTCACTTTAAAATTAAATAAATAATTTTTATGATTTATAAAATTAAAATTCTTAAACATAAAATAATATTTAATATCATGTTCATTTTCTTAATTCCTTATCATAAAAAAAACACTAAATCTTTATCGAATTCAAGAAATAGATCATCTTTTATTTGAGCAATAATCCTATTCAAATTAGAATATTTTGATGTTCAATCAAGACTATTCTCAAAAATATCGCAAATAGCTTAATTATCCATAGTAGTACAAACATCAGCATTTTCTAACAAAGATTAAGTTGCAAAAATAGAACTATAAGGTTCAACAATAAACATAGACGTTTCAGGAGATATGATAATGAAAAAAAATGGAGTAAAGTAGGGACAGGTCTATGGTTTTGGATAGATTTCTCAAGTGAAAGTTTAAAAGAAGCAGAAAGATGACATAAAATTTAAAAAGAAGAGAGGAAAAAGTAAATATTAAAATATATGTGATGGAAACAATGAAGTATAAAATGAAATTGTAAGAACATGTAAAAAACTTAAAATCAAATTTTTTTTTTAAATAATATAAGAACAAAAAACTTAAGAAATTTTATGCTTTGTATATATAATTACAAAAATAATTTTGGTTGAAAATTTTAAATAAAATGAAGCAATATAAATTTTAATATATATGAAACGACAATCAAAAGTTTTGTTGTTCCAATAAAAAAACAAGAATTTTCAATGAGTTAAGGATTGATAGGACTATAATTCGAAAAATAACTATTCTAATTAATTACTGAGCTTGATAATACTTGAATCCAATCTTTGAACATTCATTCGATTGTAACTTTTCTAATTTAGTTGTTGCGCTTAGAGTTAAGCTAAATAATAAAATTTGAGCAAATCACAAATTAATCATTGGATTTTATCCATTGATAAAAAATATTAATCATACAAATAAGTTAATTAATGATATAAAAATTCATATGAATAATTAGAATTAAATGATATTAAATAAGATTATGAAAATTAAAAACTTGCTTTCTTGTATTTTAATAATGCTTTTAGCCATTGATTTATCAATTTGCTAGGCCATTTACTATTTACCACCAGTATACCCACTTGCAATACAACCTATAGAAAATTATTTTAATAAAGATTTTTAAATTGCCGGTTTTGGAGTTTGGAGTAGATATGTGCCACTTAGTTCTATTGTTTAGATTGGAGAAATTGGAATATTAGATAGTAGTTGTTTTCATTTGTTTAGGATAGAAAATAGGACAACTAAGGATTTGCATTTTATATATTATGAATGCTTAAATTTTGAAAGTAAGACAATTTTGAAATATTTTTAATTTATTGGTCTAGATGGTATTAATTTAACAGAAGAAATACCAATAAGTCATTCATTTTATGAATATGTCTGGTATTTTTAAGGTTTCTAAACTATACCTTCAAAAACATTTGTCTCTATGTATGTTTATCAAGAAATGAATTAAATTTTTTATAAGGAAATTTAATTAGAGTTTTAATTTAAAGAAAATAAAAATTAAATTATTGGAGGGGATTTCAAAGTAAATTATAATTTACCAATTCATCAATTATCATATTTTCCAGGATAAATTAAATACATTTAAGATGGTTTTTTTAGTGAGCCTCATTTTTTCTAATATACTGTAGAATCTATTTAATTAGAAATTTGTTTATGCATAAACAGTGCAATAATTAATATACCAGATGTTATAATAAATAAATAAGATTTATATGAATTTATATCTCAAAATACTAATTGTTAATAGTTTTTATTATCAGGATGGATAAAAATTAAGTCAATTAATTAAATCACAGAAGAAGTTTATTTTCAATTATTTAAACTATCCAGTAATTAACGATCTTAATTAGCTTAAGCAAATTTATGTCCTTTCTAATTATTTTATAAAATAACATCTAATAAAAATCAAATAATCATAACAACCTATAGTTATACATTCCCAACTTTAAATATTGATTTTTCAAATAATCCTTATTTAAAGACAGAAACCTTTGATATAGATTGGGATATTTAATTATGGCATTATATTTCAGTCAAAAAGTTAGATAATTAAATTTAAATCTCAATAACATTTTATTAAGACTCTAAATAAGAGATATTGAGCATAAACTTAGATGTAATTCAGTTTAGTATAGTTTAATTTAAATTGCTTTATGGTAATATTTTATAATCTAAACCAAATTTATTAACAATATAAATTACAGGTTTAAAACTAATAAATTGTCCTAATATTAATGAATTATAAATTACCTGTCATCCAACTTGTAAAGAATGTGATGGTCCAACAAAAGATGATTGTTTATCATGTTTTGAATAATCTGATAGAATATATATATCAGAATATAAAGTTTGTATTTGTAAATATGGAACAATTGATTAAAATTATGAATGTGTAAGCTATTAAACTTTAGACTTTAATTTAATTTATGAATAACCATATAAATAATCATGTAAACATGGTTTTTTTGAAAATGATGGTGAATGTTATTAATGGTATTAATTTATTATTATTTGAGTCCATCTATAATAAATAATAATGTAGTTACATGTTTAGAATGTGTATTAAATCCTAAAAATTGGTTTAAAACTCTTTATTGTGAAACAACATTAGTTTCATATAATAATGGCAACACATCTAAATTTTTGAAGGAACCTAAATTATTTTATATATTTTTAGGAAATGATTTATCTTACTGCCCTGATTGTCAATTAATAAATTCCTCACATCATCAAATTGAATCAATATTCTAATTTAAAAGTTTTTGTAGAGCAACTCAATCAATACAAAATTAATGCTATTAATGCGGATATTAATGTCCTTAATGCGAAATTTTATCAACAAATTTGCATTGTATTATAAGCAAAATAATAATCTGGAATTTTCCTTAGGTTTTAATTTCATTTTGTGATGTTCCTAATTTCATTAATTTTTATAACAAATGTGTGATTTGTGAAATAAAACACTGTTTATATTGTTTTAATTATTTAGCTAGTGATCCTAAATAAACTACTCTTAATTCTTAAGATAATTATTCTCTAATTGATGAAGAGATTAAATTAGGATGTGCTCAATGTTATGAAGGGTTTATATTTGAATTTCAAACAGGAAAATGTATTTATTAGTAACCGTCATAAGAAAATTGTTTAAGATCCTATATTAACTTGTAAAGTGAAGAAATTTGTACCTTGTCTGCTATTGATGATTTCAGCATAGCTTTTGAAATTATAAATTGTCAAAATCACATTCTTTGGTGTAAGTAATGTATCAAGACCTTTTAATCAACTATTAAATGTTTACTTTGTGAAGATGGTTATATGACTTCTTCAAAAACAGGAATTTGTTAATTATGTCCTATTCTTAACTCAAAATAATGTTTTGAAGATAACAATTAAGAATCTTGGAAATGGCGAGCTCAAGGTTTCATAACTAAATATTTACAAAATTAATCTATTTTTAATGGTTACGTATTTAATCCTCTGCTATTAGTCACTGAATGTATAAAGGGCTATTCAAATATAATAAGTATATGCTCACCATATTGTAATGAAAAGTGTGCTGTTTGTGAAAGTGTTAATTATTAAAATTTTTCTTGTACTTAATGCTAATTAAATTATTATAAAGAACCAATCAGATCTCAAGTTGAAGGAAAATGCATTTTATGTCCTTCATTATGTTAAGTGTGTTAAAATAGAACAAATGAAGAAATAAATGTAAAATAAATTAATTTAATTAGATAATAAATCCATATTTTTAAATAACACCTGAAAATCTAATATACACTTATAGATGCATATAAAAAATCCCGCAAACTTACGTTGAAATTAATGCAAACTTACAAATAGCTTATTATTGTTTTCAGAATGATTGTAGCAATAATTTAGAATATCTTTATGAATTTTTAGATTGGGGAGAGTTTTTATGTAATAGTTTCGATAATTTCCATTTATTTTTGGACAAATAATTTAACTATTAATATTTTAATGAAATTGGTCTTTAGCAGATTACTTTAATCTTTTAGTTCAAGGAAAATTGTGTTATTCCTAGTTCTAATTATACTATTCAGGATTATTTTAAGCAAAAAATTTTTTCTATGTAATTAACAATATTGAAGTTATAAGGCACTCTTAATCCTCTTCTATTTTAAAATGAATATCGATTGTAAATTATATATTTTGATTCAATCATACTTAATCGACTTAAATTTTAAATAAAATAAAAGCTTGCTTTAAAATTAGCAAATAGAGGTTAATCGATTGATTTAAAGATTCTTGATACTAAATTTTATTCCATTATAAATTATCCAGCATCAATATCTATTTAAGCCGAGAGCTTTGCCAATTTTAATTTATTAAATGTTGAAATTTTTGACATAAGCATATTAAATTCGGTATTTTTTAATATAACTTGTACTAATTAGGGTGATGATATTATAATTAGTAATTTTAAACTTCAGAATTGTATATTTACTAATTCTACATTATTTTTATTTTAAAGCATTACAAGAAAAATTATAATCAAAAATATTACTATAAATTCTAGTCAATTTTACAATTCATCAATTATAAATTTAATTAATCAAAATTTTGATTCAAAATTAATATTTAATGAAGTATTAATAACAAACTCTCTATTTAATAATTCAATTTTAATTAACAGTCTAGATAAAACCACCATTTCAATCAATTATGTTTAAATGATACAAAATTAAATGATAAATTCAAAATTCATAATATTTAATTATAACTTTTTTTTTCATGAAATTTTAATGGAGAAAAATTATTTAATTTCCTTTTAATTAATATCATAGATCTCACTAACCTTGTTAAGTTAAGAAATAGAAATGAATTACTTAAGGATTCAAGGAAATAATATAAACAATTTTTCAATATTTATTACTGAATAAAAACAATCATTTTCATAAGTGAACTTTTTGTTTTAAAAATTTTATTTTGATTAAAATATTATTTCTTGTTATTAAAAATAGTATTTAATTGAAGTTAACTGTTTTAATTTAACGATGTAAGATATATTTTTAAAAAATACTACAAACTATCGATTTATATCATTATTAGCAATTCCTTACATAAGAATTGAAAATGTCATTTACGAGAATAAATTTTAGGAACACAAAGTTGGAATATCATCTGATTGTTTCCAAAATTGTATTTCTCGTTCCTAATTGCTTTAAGTTTCTGGATTTAAAAATATTACTTTATTTTAAATTCAATTATTAAATTCATTTAGTTTTGATTAATCAATAATCTCAATTTAATCTATTCCTTTGTTTCTTATAACTACTAATGAGTATATAAGTATTAAAGATATGATAGTGAAAGGCAATATTTTAATAAAAAAACATTAAGGGATTATTTTTTCTTTATTAGAGTTTTATTCTGAAAAACCTTAAATTATTGAAATAGAAAATCTAAATTTTCATGAAAATATTTTTCATTAATATGAATAAGACCCATCCGAGACTTTTGCCAGTCTTTTGTATGCAGATTCAGGATTAAGTCTAATTAAGTTAAAAAATATAATTTGCACTTCAAATTCTTTAACAAACTCCTCATCATCTTATATATATATTTTCTCAAATGAGATATTGGTAGAGAATTTTAAAGTTGAAAATCATAATTACATTGGTAAAGAATTTTGGATTAAATATTATGAAATTCAAATTTAAGGAGATTACAATTAAAATGAAATATCTTATATTATGTCTAAAACATTTAAGTTCGAAAATGTAGGAGGAGTTTTATCCTCAACAGTTACAAAGTTCAAATTTAATAATGGTAATTTTAGTTTTTTATAGACATTAAGTAGCCAAGTATTTAAAATCAATTTATAGGGTAATAGTTTAGTAAATATTTCAAACTGTAGTATTTCTCATGCATATAATTCCCTAAAATCAAAATCTCAAAATGATGGTGCAATTACAATTAATGCTAAAAAAAGCTTATTAAGATTTTATGTTAAAAATATTACTTTTAAAGATGTTTTAAATAAACTTTAATCATCTATATTTACAATATACTCATCATCAAATTAAAATGATGTTAATTTAATTGATATATTTGCTCTAAATTGCTTTTCTCTAATAAATTAAATAATGAATTTTGAATCTGACTATTAAATTGAATTATAGAATATGATAAACATAAAAAATTTTAGGATTATTTAAACTGAGTAAGCTTTAATAACTTTCCTTTAATCTATTGGATAACTTAGTCTTATTGAAATATCGAAGATGATTGTTAATAATGCAATCATGAATTTTGTAGGATGTTAAATAACTTTAAATGAAATTTAAATAGATGCCATAATATTATCACCTATTATAAAAATTACAGATTCAAAATAAATTATATTGATAGATTCTCTATTTATTAATATTTTGACTTTTTATCCCTTAAATTTAATTGATATATAGTAGAGTAATATTTAGTAATCAATGGTTTATTTTAATAATAATACTATATCAAATCTCAATAGTTTCAAATTTATTGATTCTTTTTTGCCTTATTTTAATTATAATAATATTGATTTAAATTCGTCTCAATGCAATTTTAAGATTACTTATATATAATAGAATCTTAAAGTAGAATTTGTATAAAGTTTTTTTGATGCTCTTTTTATTAATTCGAATAAGAATGGATCATTAATCAAAATAAAGTGTGTTACAAATGAAATTAAAGTTTACATCACTTAAAATTATATTTTAAATAATAATTGTTCATATTGTTAAAATGGCTTACTTTATTTTGAATTAAGTAATTTTAAAAAAGCCCTAATTTCAGAATTATATTGTGTGAATAACTTTATCTAAAATTATGGTTGTTTATTTGCCAAATCAGATTCAATGATTGATAGTAAATTATTAATTGGATATTCAAACTTTATTCATAACAAAGGCAGATAAGGAGTTGGTATTTCAGTGTAAAATTTAAAAGTTAATTTATCAAATTCAAAAATACTTAACAATAGCGCTTCTTATAGAGGAGGTGGCTTCTACTTTGAAGAAGGTTCTTCAAGATTTAACATTTAATCTACTATTATTTGTCATAATTAAGCATAAGAAGCTGGAGGAATATATTTAGGTGGAAATAGTAGATTAAATTAAAATAATTTTATTTCATCTATACTTTTATTTAATACTGGTTAATTATCTACAAATAATATTAATGAACTACCTATGAGGTTATCTTTATAAATAAATGAAAAGGAAATGTATTCATAAGTATAAATCATTGAAAATAACACTTATGAAGTCTTAAAATTAGATCCTTTTAAAATTATATAATAAGATAGTATTATTACAACACATTTTTTACTTATTCCTAGTGGTTAATCATTATATAATTACTAACTTTATAATTCTAAAATTTTAAAATATTAATCTTATATAACTTAATTCTCAATTTTATTTAAAAATAGTAGAGATGAACAATTAATAAACTTCCTAAATTCTACTTGCAATATTAATTAATAAATTTATGATATTTCATTTGAACAAGTTATTGAATATCAAAAAATATCAACAGTAAGATTCAATTAAGATACAAAAAATTTTAACCTTAGTTTAATTGAGTTTAATTTTGATCCATATAAATAGAATAATAAAACTTAAGAAATTATTATTTATTGTAGTACATAAAATTAGGAAGTTACTTTAGCTTATAGAATGAGAATTAATAGTTTTTTGTGTTAATTAGGGGAATTTTATATATTTTAAGGTTGTCAAAAATGTAAATCTGAATAAGGATTTTATTCTGTTACTTACAATACTACAAAATGTTCTATTTTTGATAAAAATAAATTTAATGCTATAACTTCTAATTAAATTTAATTAAAACCTGGATTTTGGAGGCCAAATTATATTTCTGACTTTGTAGAATTATGTTATAAAAATCCAATTCATTGTTTAGGAGGATGGAATGTTAGTGAAAATCTTTGTTTTAAGGGGCACCTTGGAGGATTGTGTGAAGAATGTGATAGATATAATATAAGAGGGGACGGATAATTCTTTAAAAACTAATAATAAATGGATTGTTAATAATGTTAATTATTTTCATAAAGATTAGTAGCCTTCTTTATTATTTCAATTTGGTAAATTTAATCAATAGTTTAGGGCTATTCTCTCCACTCTAATTACTATTAATAGTATTGAAAAATCAAATTAATTATTTGCATAATTGAAATTGAGATAAAAACATACTGAAATTTTGTTTAAGCTTAATTAAGGTAAAAATATATTTATTTTAGATCATGAAAGTATTTTGCTAAAATTATATCTTAATTATTTATGGATTTTTTCTCTAATCTTTACATTTATTATATAATTCTCTTTCTCTTTGAACTTTTTAAAATAGTCTAGTGATACCTCTTATTTCATGGCTAATTTTTTTGAATGTTTTTTATTTGAAATTTAAGAGATTGAATTAATTTACAGTAGAATTTTAGTTATGTTTGGATTAATGGTAGGGCAAATATTAATTATCTTTATGGGATTTTATCTGTTTTCTAAATTTAAAAAATCAAAGTTTTATAGCAGAATCATATCAATTACAGTTTTATATTTATATATCTAAAATTATGCATCATTGATTAATTCGTAAAAATTTTTATTATCATACTAGGTTTTTTTCAATTCTGGCTGTCAGAAAGATATCTAATTAAGATTATATATAAGGTGATGTATCTTTAATATATGGCACATAGAATCATATTTAATGGATATAAATGTTTGTAATTCCTGGATCTTCATTAATTGGATTAATTCTACCATTATCATTATTTTTTATTTTGTACATTAATCGAGAATAGCATGACACAATAAAATTTCGAAGACATATAGGATATTTATTTAATGAATATTAAAAAAAAAATTATTTTTGGGAAATAATCAAATTATGGAAGAAATCCATAATAATTACAATTCTTATCAATTTTGAAACTGATATATTTTTCAAAGCTTCCTTATTAGGGCTTTGTCTATTAATATATCAATTATTGGCTCATAACTATAACCCATATATACTAAAAAAATTTAATAATTTAGATGTCAAAAGTGGTCAGTTGTGTTAAATTGCTATATTTTTAGGAACTATAAATTATATCAGTGAATAATTAGGGTAATATGCTATTTAAATAATCATTTAAATTTTTATCATTTTAAACATCATAACATTAAGTTATCCATTTATTATTAATATTTTGAGAGTTTATTATTAAAAATACAAATTAAGAATTTTATCTTTTCTAGTATTAATATTTAGGACTTTAAAACCTTCCTCTAAAATTTCATTTTATCTGAACCAAAAATTCATAAACTTAAGATAGAAAGAGGAAAAAGTTAGAATAAATATCTAAAAATTGTAATAATTGTTGCATTAGAACGATTTTGGAAGACGATTGTAATTTTTTAATTATTTAAGTTGAAAAAGCTATACAATTTCAAGCCCAACATCAAAAAATAAACGTATATCAATTTCTTTAGGATCTACATTTTTAAAAGGGATTTGATTAATAATATATGATAAATAAAATAACATTTAATTTAATACATAGCTTTTAAATCTTTAGTTTAAGTATTTTCTTAGTTTTGCTTTAGTGTGATTTTTTAATTTTAGTATTTAATTAATTTATCTTATTTAAGAGATTTTAGTACTAAAGTTTATATTTATTGAAATATGATAATTAAATTGTTATTAATTTCAATCAAATAATCATATTTAACTTAAAAATATCAACTATCGGAAATGAAAATTCAAAAATAATCAATCCCTTCTAAAAATCAAAGCTAAGATCAACACAACAAAACTTTCTCTACTCCATTTAGTTGAATAAACATTTAAATTACTAGTAGGTGTAATAATTTAGTTGAAACTTTAGAATAAGTTCTTTAATTAGGACAATGTAATAGAATTATAAAAAGGATTTGTGTTAATAAAAAGATGGATATTCATTTGCTTTCTATGAAATATATTTCAAATCTTTTTGATAATCCAAATTTCAAATATAAATATGAAAATGATGAAATAAAAAGAGAGTTATCAGATGTTATTTAGGTGCTAAATTGATAATTAAATGTTATGATGATCAAAATTTAATTCTTTAAAGGTTCATATATGTAAAATCTACATAGCTGAATATCAAACTTATTATTTTAATGTTATCAAAGTTATAATCAAATTGTATAAAAGTTTTGTTAGATCTAAATTCTTATTTGTAACTTCACATATTAAATTTATGTCTATAAAAAAAATTCTTAGACTTTCAGTTTTATTCGATTTATTTTAAATTCTAAATAATATATGACTTCATTTTTATATCTCAATTTATGATCTTACCGATATTAATAATTTTCTTTGATTATTTAGAGAGATAGGAGACTTCTAATTAAATTTATAAAAATTATGAAACATTTAGTTAAGTCAAAAGCAAATATATAAATAATAAGAAATTTTCGAGAAAAATTGATTCTAACCATAAAACAAAAAAAAAGTTTAATTGTTATCATGTTTTTAAAAAATTTACAAAAAAAGTAATGTTTAGAGAAAATTTGACAATTTCTTAGGGATAGAAAATATAATCATTTTATCTTTCTTTTTATTCATCCTTATTTTGGTTAAATAACATTTCTAAAGACTCTATTATTTGAATATCTTTTTTGGCTCTTCAAATTTCCACACCACATTTTGGGTAACTTTAATTTAATAACAAAATGATTCTTTCAAAAGTAGTCTTCAAAAATTGTTGATTGTGCAGATAGAAAAAATAAGTTAAATATAAATAATAATTGATTCTATAAATTAGGAAACATTACTTGCTCTTACAAAAAATTGTCGCTAAATGACATCCTTATATGTAAAATAGAATAAAAATAATCGCAGCACGAATATCTATAGTATTTATTATAGTAGGAATAGAAGAGTTTTAATATCATCTTTAAGTTTTGAAACAGATTCAGGTTTTGTATTAAAAAGAAAAACCAAATTATATTTATGAAATATAATAATTTTATATTATACTTCTAAACAGCTTAATATAATATTTATAGATAAGTCATAGTAAATTTCTCTTCAAATAATTAACTTATTATTTTTAATATTCTTAACTTTTTTTTCCAAATCTTTTAATCTAGAATAAACAACAAAAAAAATTAAAAATAATATATTAAAATTTTTATAATTAAGTATCATTAAATTCCTAATTTTTTGGAAATAAAGATTTAAGAATTTAAATAATAAAAAATATAGATTAATTTTTAATCAAGAAAGTCAGCAAACATAAAATCACCAGATAAAATTAACATTAGAACAGCATTCAGAGCTAGAAGAATGATTAACGAAA
>CAJJDN010000064.1:48846-61072 GCA_905182985.1 Paramecium sonneborni
TTTATTAATTATGATTGGATGCGTGTCTCGGATTGATTTGTCTTCTTCAGTCTTCATGATCATCTAGGAAAATGCACTTCTTCTTCTATCGATTATGATGCTTATTTTTATTATTATAAATATTATTATTTCTGATTAGGTATATTTATTAAATCATTAAAAAATTTTTTTTAAATCCTTCCATTCTTTGATGTTTATGATATTGATATTGTAATATCTACAACTATAGGATATCTTAATTTGGTGTATTTCAGCTAAGCTCCAATTTTATTGGAACTTTGTATTTCTTTTCATTTATATATTGAATTTAACAGATTATTTGATTTAAGGGATTGTTTCAATAGATAGATTTTTTAGATTTTGAAAATATAATAATTTAAATTATATTTATACAATTTTTGCAGAATTCATTTAAGAGAAGGATGCAAATCGACGCAAACATTGACATCACTGACAATAATGATGTAGATACGTGTTATTATTCATCATTACAAAGTAAATCTTGTTTTTTTGTGAATTTGTTTCAAAATTAAGATTATTATAATGGAAAGCTTTTGCATTGTTTAAGTAAATTTAGCATGCATAAATCATGATCTAGGTGTCTAGAAAATATTAATATTTTAATGAATTACTGGATAACGCCAGTTAAATTAATGGTTATTTAGAATTTATGATGCAGGCATATCATCTATTCAAAGATTAGTTAAAAACTTTTGCGATTTGATTAAAACTTAAAGATATTAAAAAACCAAAAACAATAATTTAATAATTTAAAAAAAAACACAGATTTAATGTTATATTATTATTTATAGAGTCTATAACAGAAATTAAAGCTTTATGAATGGGATTATTTCTAGGTTTGCTCCATGATTAAATATACAATCTAAAGTAAGGTAGAGATTCATAATTTTTGAGAATTTTAAACATTTGATTATCTAATAGTAATATACGATATAATGTTTTTAATATTATGTTTGGCTTATCTCTATTTTTATAAACCTTTTTTTCTCAATTTTCTTATCAACTCCTGCATCTAAACCTCAAAAAAAAAAAATCAATTAGATTTTCCTTATTTGGTAAATGTGACAGTGGGTCTAAATCCATAATTGCTCATCTGCTTATTATTTTTAATAAAATAATTTAAAGCAACCCTTTTTAAATTCTACTGTCTATTAACTTTTTTTTATTTAAACTTCTTCTACTAATTTCAAGATTAATGGATATTTAGGAAATTATTGATGTAAAAGAAATATTATTTATACTGAAAAAATAATGAATCTTTTAGTTAAATGTTTGTAAGATCACTTATAGCAATTTTCTCTCACAGAATATCCTTATGAAATCGTTATTAATTGATATTAATAATTGAGGCGAGTATTTATTGAAAGTATTAATATAATTGTTGGTATATAAATAACATTTATTGATGAATTGTTCTTCTAAATTGCTTACTCTAATAAAGTATTGCTTAAATTTCTAAACATAAAAATTAAATACAATTCAATTTCTATTGAAAAAGTTGTATTTAAAATAGATTTATTCAAAAATAGGACGTAAAATTTTTGAAAAATTCCAAAAATTTAATAATTTAATAATTTCTTCCTCAAATATTCTAAAAAAGTAAAATATTCATCATCTTTCAAAATAAAATAATGAATTTTCTTATATCTGATTCTGTTTAAAAGAAATTATAAAAATGTGAATATATCTAAAATATTAGTAAATTAAAGCTAAGATTTTAGGAGTATTTTTATTTAGTCTTATAATTTCTTAATTGAATTCTTGAAAGTTGTGCTATACCATATTTAGAGTTTTGATTTATATCCTGAAGTTACTTTGGATTCAGAAAATTAATTAGACTTCTTTAATCGAAATAAAGATGAATTAATAAAGAACGAATCAAAAAGTTTTGAATCTCAGGAGCAAACCTATATAGTTCTGATTTAAGAAGTCTAATTAATTTATGAAAAGAATTAGATAATCTATATTAATTATGTTAATAAGATTAATTTTGAACCAATAGTTAAAAATCAATTAATGTTATAAACTTGAGTAAATTTAGAGAAGGATGAAGGAATTGTTTGAAAAAGGTAATTTTATGTATCAGATGCAAATGATTAAGAGCAACTCAATAAATATCAAAATTGAATTTTAAAATTTTTTCAGAATGCCATTTTTTAATGGCCGATCAAATTTTATTTTTAAATTGACAGTTTAAATATGATCAATTTTTAAATAAATTAGAAAAAACTATGCTAAAGCATTATATTAATTCTTGAAAACATTATTATTTATCGTCATAAAATAGAGGAATCAGAATTGATTCGATTATATTATTATTGATATTTCCTCAACATCTTAATGATAGATCAGAACACTCTGAATACTACAATTATGATATTTATTCAATGGAATTAAATTTACTTATGAATATTTCACAGAGTGAAAACATGATATAGAAGAAAAAAGGATGTTTAAAAGGTTAAAATAAGATTTTAAGGGATTATTTTAGATGAATTACCCTAAAATAGTTTTTAAGGGATATATTAAATTATTAATATAAAAAGAGTAAAGAAATAGTTATAGTAATCTAATCAGATATGATTAAAGCAGCAGTAAATTTTATTTTACTTAGTTGTAAAAGACTATTTATGTTTTATTAGACTTATTCTTAAAAGAGGCAACTCTATTAAAAAAAAGAAAATAATACTTATAAAAGTAATAATTATATTTCAGATGGAAAGAATAAGAGGAGATATCCATAGGGGATTATTATGAGTCAATTTATTGATTAAACGATGAGAGTAAAACAACAAGATCGTCGTGATTATATTAAAAAATTAAAATTGTAGAAAGAACTTTAGATAGTTAAAATTGTTATACCCTAGGATAAATGTAAAGATGAAGATGATGAAAATGAAAATGATGGGATAGTAGATTTTCGTAGGAGAGTATATAAGATTCTATAAAGAAAAGTAAATTTATTTTATTCTTTATCAAAATTTCTTATCTCAATATGTTTTGAGCAATATTAGTAGATAATTTATTAATATCTTTCATCAATTTGGGATTTATATATAATATATGAACATTTAGATAAGGCAAATTGGATTAAAACAATCAATGATAAAATAAAATAGACTTTTGACTAGTGTAGAATATCAACAACGATTTGTTTATGAGAAAGATTAAAATAGCTGCATTTGTAGCATAATCAAAAGCAGAGAATGCACACAGATATTAAAGATTTACTTCATAAATGCCCAATAATGATATATGTAAACGCGTAGATTTATTATTAAAATATGTAAATAAATAAAGTGGTTTTTTAAAAAAAGATGATGAAACTTTTATTCTAAAACAAGTTTAAAAAATATAATACTTTCATGATAATTAGGATTAGGATTTTTCTAATAAAAATTAAAAATGTTCAAAAATTTAATGAGAGAAAAAGGTAAAGATAAGATTTTGAAAAAATATTTTATTAAAACCAATAAATTAGAACAAATAAGATCAGTCATGGGTAATAAAATTCAAGTTTAATCAATTCTTATAATAAATAGGTGTTCTATCAGTTCTCTTTTCAATCCTAATATTGATGTCTAAACTAATCATTTTGTGCCATTACAATTTAGTAACAAAATAATAGGAACTCTCTAAGATTTCAATATTTAAGTTATTAGAAATAGTGATTCTAAAGACAACTAAATTGATTAAGAAATATTTAAATAATTTTTTCTTTAAATTTCATCATTTTTATCATAAACACTATGCTTTTATTTTTTAGAATTAATCTTTGAATTAAAATCTCTTTATTTTTTACTAACATTTCATTTCTTTATCATGGAATTTTCTCCAAACTATATTGATTAATACTTAATAAATTGATATATTTATCAACTTTAATATCAATTCAAATCTCTAGTGAGCTTTCATCTTTTGTTGAGCATATAAGCATTAAGGGTAACAATTTAAACAGCTAAACGAACCAGTTTTATCATATGTTATTACAAATTTCAACTTGAATTAATTATAAAGAAATAAGACGTTAAGCTAGATGAATAATCCAAACCAAAACTAAATCACAATTGAAGAGTTAATCTTAAATTTATTTAAATAATTAGCATTAGAGACTTTCTTTCATTGATTATGTTTTAATATTATTCAAACTCTCACCTCCCTTCTCTTAACAGAAATGTAATAAATGATCATGGCTAAAGTAATATTGATTTAACTGTAGTCAATTAAACCAGTTCTTCCCCTCCAAGAGGATTGAATACTATCAAATTATAATATTGATTTGATTTCAACTTCAAATTTTACTTATTAAAAATTGAAATCATCATTATTATTAAAAACTTGTGCACTCTGCTCATTCTCCTCTCCAAATTGATAGTTTCCTTTTGTCTAATAAACTCCTTTTTTATCCCAATAATAATGTGACTTTCTTCAATTCTTAAATTGCATTATTTAATTTCATAGTTTCAATTAACTACTTATTATTATTTATTCTTTTCCTTGGATCCTTTGATACCAAAATGATAATATTTTATATGGTATTTCTTTTTTTGTAATTGTTTTCATAGTCTGACTAAACAACTATACTTGAATTATTCTAATCAGTTCATCTGATTCTATTTTATTTGTTGACTAAAAGACTAATTATTATTATTCTAATTAAATATGCAAATAATTTAAGCATCATTAAATTTTAATCTATTAACTGCTTTATATTTCTATAATTAAAGAAAAAGACCATTAAAATATTTACTTCTTTTCTCCTATTATAATATGAGAGAGCGTATAAAAGTATTCTGCAATTTAAAGTTAATCAAATTTTTTTGAATCCTAAAAGAAATTGGAAGAGGTAAAATTTCAATAAAAAAGTTCATCAATTAAAAATTTCATTTGAAATTAATTAATTTATTGGTATAGCAAATTTGTATTGTGAATAATTTTGAAACTCTTAATTTATCAAATCATATTTTATTACCTCTAATTTATAAATGATCAGATATTTAAAATTACGATTAATAATAGCTTCAATTTCTATTTTAACAACTTTTGATATTGTTAATAGTTTTAAATTTAGGCATATATTCAAAATTAATAAGGCATTGAACTTAAATTTTATGAGATAATGCAATAATAGTAATTTTCATTTATAGTATATGTAGTAAGTTTATCATAAATCAAATTTAAATAACTTACTTAAATTGCCTTTAGAACCAGAAAAAAATTTCTTCATATACAAAATTAAAGGTCAATTGGATTATCTCAAATTAATTACTTTTTTATTGAATAGATTTTAAGGTTTATTTAAGCTTTAATGAATAAAGAATTGTAACTGATCACAAATCACTTGTCTATTGATATTTATACCCAACTTCTTCAATTTGAAGGTTTTATCTAAATGATTAAATGGATTTTATCAAAATAATATTTCCTATATATATGATTGGATAAATATATGTTACTTGATCACAATTATTTATTTTTAAAGAATAGAAAATGTATAGTAATTTGATTTATTATATGTTAAGTAGTATAGATAGATTGCAATGTAAGAATGAAAACTTTATTTACACATTACTGTATAATAGTGTTTGAAATAATAAACTAAAATAATAAATTGTTTAGATTGTGCTGAAATTTAACCTCTCTTTTCAACAAGCTTTTAGGATTACACTTGAAACAATAAATTGTTATTAATAATAAGGATAAGTAAGTTCTATTCTAATTGGTAACTGCTTTATGCGCAAATCACTTCAACTTCATCTTAAGTTTTAAAATTTAATTTCTATCACTTAAATACAAATAATATTAACAAATCCAAACTTTATATTGATCTATATATTTATGATTTTAGTATTACCAATTGAATACTAGTAGATTAAGATTTATTAGTTGAGTGATTATATGAATTGCTAAATAGATTTCAGGATTTTTGTGCAAAATATCCAATTTTAATAGTCCTAAAATACATTTATTTGTTCAAATTAATAAATTTTACTAAAGAATAGATATCATTATATAAGAGAACAGTTGTTCTTTATATAAATTAAACTTAATAATAATAATTAATTTACTTTATTTGTTTGGTAAGATAATATTAAAGAATAAGTAAATGATATTTTCTATATCTTTGAAAATGAGTCTTTGTAAATTAATTTTTGAATATGAAATAACTATCATAATGAGATTGAATTTTTTAGGATGATATCAGATACACAAAATTTATATTGATATTAATTGATTGGATTTTATTTTTAATTAAAATATGGGTATTTGTAGATCTAGCCCTATGCCAGAAGTAAAGGAAATAAATGAAATAAATTTCATAGAAAAGAAGAATCAAATTATAGTTCAAAATGTAGAATAAGAAGAAAATTAAGCTAGAGGAAAGAAAGCCAAATAAGATTTAGAAAAAGAAAAAGAAAAAGAAAAAGCGAAAATAGATGAAGATAAACCTAAAGATCAGAAAGAATATTAAGGGAAGTTTATTGAGCCATCTTTGCCTGCTTATTTTATAGAGAAAGTCAATTATAAACCAAAGGAGGAATATCGATATCTCCCTCCTTACTAAGATGAAGATGGAAGCATTTACAAAGGATAATGGAGTAAAGGGGAAGCAAACGGATATGGTTAAATGTTAAAACCTGACGGAACTTATTTTAAAGGATTGTGGTAATCTGATATCTTTACAGAAGGAGGTATTCTGTATCCAAATGGGGAGTTCTTTGTAAATCTAATTGATTATTTTTTAGATTGGAACAGCTAATTTTGGAATAAGATGCTTAAAAAACGGTGTCATGTTTTAAGGTGAAGCAGACTATGGAATTCCTCATGGTTAAGGTGTAGAAATTCATCCAAATGGTAAGAAAAATCAAGCATTTTATTAATTTGGAGAAAAGATATAATAAGATTAAAATCAAAAGAATCATTGAGTTTCTTCTTATCTAAATTGTTTTATATTTTATTTAAATTTTTATTTCATAAAAATTCTATATTACTGTAGTGAAAAATAGTTTAAAAAGAAGGCTATACTTCTAATTAAGAAATGAATTGTAAATGTAATTTTAGAAATAAAAACAAACCTAAATAGATTGAATCATATAGTTATCTATAACAATATAAATCAGCTTACCTAAATATCCTTACCAAAAATCTACCATCATTCTTTCATTCTTTTATTGGATATTTCACATGTTAAAAATATATTATTTAAGGAGAACTCTTTTGTATAGCATTCAAAAAGAGAGGAATAATAATGTTAACAGAATTCCTATTTTTAAAATGAACCGAATTACTCTAAATTATATCATAGTAATAATTTAAATTACAATTTATAAAAGACTCATTAAATAAATCTTAACAGTTTATAATAAATTTTATGATCAATTCGAAAGATAAATGTAGTTTAATTAATTATTCTTGAAAAATTTATGGTAAAACAAAACCACAAATATCTCCATCAAAACTAAGAAAGTAAATATCAAATTAACAAAATAATTGAAGGTATCTAAAGTAATTAATAAATCAGAATTATTACTGTAACTGATAATATAATAATATTCTTTCATTTATTTGTTTCAACTATCTCATCTATTCTATCCAACAATTCTGTCTCATTTTATTATTTCATAAAAGCCAAGATTTCTGTTTTATCTAGTAATTTGATTGGTAATCCTTAAAACATCTTTAACTCTTATAATCCTTCAATCAAACATTATAAAATGAAATGACTTTGCTAGTCTATAGATTTCAAACAAGAGGATATCATTATAATCAATTATTTTAATACTTATTCATCTGGTTTTAAAATGGAGATTTCCTTAAAACACATAGTAATCCCAAGTAATGTTTAAGATTGATGTGTACTTACAAGTTTATCTTTCCCTCCTTAAGCATCTAAATTTTATTATAAAAGAATTTATGCCTCTTCTGAATTTGGAAAAAGTCTAACAAAATCTTAATAAGCTACTTCCTTATCCTTAACAACTTAAATTTTTTATTGGAAATATTTTATTAAATCAGTATGATCATTAAGTAATGCCAATATTTTTGAACAAAATACTTTGCATTCCAAAGCATCACTTAGATGTAATAAGCAATTATCTATAATTTTTTATTGATATTGCATAAGATCAAAAATATTTAATCTTATTAAATGATACATCAAACTAAATCCAGCCTATCTGACCATAGGATTGATTTCAAATAAAGTGCAATTTTAGGCTACCTTCAATATTTCATTATATGGCAATTAATTCGGTGTTTGGTTTAAGAATAAGATTACTGTTTAAAGAGTTAATAGTCCACTAATTCTGATTTAATAATATTGATTTGTTGTACAATTATAATTATAGATGAGACATTCATTGAGGAATCTATCTTTTATTATTGTAATGAGACCCAAAAAAGGAGGACCTCCAAATGAAAGAAATTGCTCTTGAACAATGTTGATAGCAATTTCCATCAAATTATCAGTATGGCAATTGTTAAGTAAAGGTATTATAAAACAATCTTTATCTTTTGGATTCAGAGTTTAATATTCCATAAGTGCTTACATTCTCACTTCAAGTGATTCATCCATCAAACCTTATTAAATTGTTGAAACAATAATTGTTTAATACTCATTGCTCTCATATTTTTGAAGAAGATGATGAACAAATTTCTATGCATATTATCTTACATATTTATTTGAGTGTTTTGATGTCCTTTAAATGATTTCAATTACTTCAATACATTTATCGAAATTGTATTTATGTTATAGAAATAATTACATTGATCCCAATAAACCTTAAATGTTGTAGAATTNCTGATAATATAATAATATTCTTTCATTTATTTGTTTCAACTATCTCATCTATTCTATCCAACAATTCTGTCTCATTTTATTATTTCATAAAAGCCAAGATTTCTGTTTTATCTAGTAATTTGATTGGTAATCCTTAAAACATCTTTAACTCTTATAATCCTTCAATCAAACATTATAAAATGAAATGACTTTGCTAGTCTATAGATTTCAAACAAGAGGATATCATTATAATCAATTATTTTAATACTTATTCATCTGGTTTTAAAATGGAGATTTCCTTAAAACACATAGTAATCCCAAGTAATGTTTAAGATTGATGTGTACTTACAAGTTTATCTTTCCCTCCTTAAGCATCTAAATTTTATTATAAAAGAATTTATGCCTCTTCTGAATTTGGAAAAAGTCTAACAAAATCTTAATAAGCTACTTCCTTATCCTTAACAACTTAAATTTTTTATTGGAAATATTTTATTAAATCAGTATGATCATTAAGTAATGCCAATATTTTTGAACAAAATACTTTGCATTCCAAAGCATCACTTAGATGTAATAAGCAATTATCTATAATTTTTTATTGATATTGCATAAGATCAAAAATATTTAATCTTATTAAATGATACATCAAACTAAATCCAGCCTATCTGACCATAGGATTGATTTCAAATAAAGTGCAATTTTAGGCTACCTTCAATATTTCATTATATGGCAATTAATTCGGTGTTTGGTTTAAGAATAAGATTACTGTTTAAAGAGTTAATAGTCCACTAATTCTGATTTAATAATATTGATTTGTTGTACAATTATAATTATAGATGAGACATTCATTGAGGAATCTATCTTTTATTATTGTAATGAGACCCAAAAAAGGAGGACCTCCAAATGAAAGAAATTGCTCTTGAACAATGTTGATAGCAATTTCCATCAAATTATCAGTATGGCAATTGTTAAGTAAAGGTATTATAAAACAATCTTTATCTTTTGGATTCAGAGTTTAATATTCCATAAGTGCTTACATTCTCACTTCAAGTGATTCATCCATCAAACCTTATTAAATTGTTGAAACAATAATTGTTTAATACTCATTGCTCTCATATTTTTGAAGAAGATGATGAACAAATTTCTATGCATATTATCTTACATATTTATTTGAGTGTTTTGATGTCCTTTAAATGATTTCAATTACTTCAATACATTTATCGAAATTGTATTTATGTTATAGAAATAATTACATTGATCCCAATAAACCTTAAATGTTGTAGAATTATTTTTTGTTAGTATAATAATGTTTATGAATAAATATTGGTTCTTATACCTTAATGTTATTTTAAATGTCTGGGAATGGCTCTTTGAGGAGTTATTTTGCAAATTTATAGGTGTCATCATAAGTATAAAGGGCCTCTTCATCCCAAATAATTTCATCCAACAATAAATCTAAAACTTATCTGCTTAATTCCTGGAAATTGTGTTTTAAAAGTAATTTTGATATAATTTGTATGGTTAATTCTTAGATTCGATTATCTTAATGTTGTAATAGTTATAATAAAGAATTTTATAATATTTACAAGACATTATCTACACCGTCTGCTATAAACTAATATTCTAATAATTTATTACATTAAATATTTCCATAGCATATAGAATTTTCTATTCACTTTAGTAAAGGGATTTCGCCTTTTCAAATAATTCTTCCTTAGAAGTATTGGTTATTCTGAATTCATCATTAAAAGAGTTGATATTTGTTTGTTAATTTGCCATTTTTATTTAAATTAAATAAGAAATGAAATTGCAATAAAATTATAAACCAGCAATATTGATGAAAGAATTTAATTTTTTAAAATAAATTAAAATCAATTTTGTTGCAATTTTTATTAAATTTATTTCATTAAGGAGTTTCACAAATGTAATTTAAGAAAGATAAAGGATAATATTTGTTCCATTATGCAAGTTATAATTTATGGATTTTTATTGATAATATTATTTTAGTAGTACAGTAGTCACCATACCTAGAGCATGACTCATCTATAACTCTTTTAAATTAAGAATTCTCTATCATCTTTATTCCAAAAATATTAATTACTTTAAAAGAATTATATTTTTGTTCCTAATAATCTGCAAAAAAAGCAATAATATTCCTTTTTCCTTTATCAAATATTAGCTTGATTTTTTTATAACTTGATTCTACTCTTGGTATTATCTTGATGCAATGATTTTCAAATAATAAATATCTTTTAAAGTTCAAAAGTCATATGAGCATTCCTTTAATTATTAAGCTAACATAAATTCCATCACTTTCAAGATTATTTTTAATTAAATTTCAGTTTTGTAATCAAAGTTTAATCTTCATCAATACAGCCATTATAAGATAAGTAAGCATTTTAATCATTTTACACATTGCATTCAAATATCAGAAAACTTCTTAGATTTATCTATTATTAAATATTCTTATGTTCATTTATGCCCTTAACACCTGCTGCCTTAAAAGAAGTTTTAAGTTTTAGACATGATTTCTATACAGTTTTACTTTTTCTATTTGCAGAATAAAAAAGAGGAAAGGCTTATCTCTCTTAATGATTTATTATTAAAGCATCCTCTCATCTATCTTCGGTGTATCAATCTCTTTTAACTCATTAAATTTTAAAGGATTCAAATATGCTTTGCATTCTTCATCAGTCGTTCCATTCACAATTCTCTATCCATCTAAACCAATAGTATTATTAATCAGATATAAATCAAATCAATTCTGTATTCTGAACCAGATCTTATTATAATATATCTAAAAATTAATACTTTATTTATGAGTGTTGATAGTTTTGCATGATTCTAATAATTTAGATCTCTGTATTAAATATTTGTCCCTTTCTTTTCATTTTCATTTAATATTACTTTTGTAATGACTATGAAAATTTTTTTAATAATAGAAAAACCTCTAAGCTTTAAAGTATGGTTTAAAATGAAAAATATAAATAAAAATATCTAAATTAACTTATTATAATAATTATCAATAACATATGTTAATCTACTTCTATAGTGATAAATTAATAATGCCAATTTTTGATGTTATCCTTTATAAATTATCCTAAAAATTTAAATATTAGTTTTTACATTTTAAATTATAATAAAAATTATTTATATTTATATTTTATATTTTATAAAGTGAAATTATAGAGTATAAACATGATGATGATTTATTTGATAAAGTTACTATTTGGAGATGCTATTGTAAAAAATCATAATGCAAAAAACAATTATTTAGAATGTATCATCAGAAATAAAAAATGTTAAATCTTTGTAAAGGCAATAATTATGAAAATAAAGAAAAACATCAATCATTTAAAATAATTGAGTTAAGGTTAGTTTATGAAAGAAGAAATATGTAAACGAATAAATTAATAATAAAGGATGACG
>CAJJDN010000064.1:71703-101134 GCA_905182985.1 Paramecium sonneborni
TAATACTTTATAAAAACGTAAGTAATTTACAAAATATAAGAAATCGAAAATTGAAAGTCTTTAGAAAAATTTATTTTATTTTTTTTTAAATTTATAAGATTTATTATTCTAGTATATAATTCATACCCAAAAAGGTTTATAAAGTATAATGATAAAAAATTTATTTAAATTATTTAAAAAAAAAATATATCAAAAGAAATAAATATATGTTTTATAGTTATTTTTAAGATAATGGTTTTGTTTTTTTTTTAATTAATACAGATTCTTTTTTTCACAAAGGAATGTTTATTTCAAGATATTATCAATACAAACTAGATAGAGGGCCAACCCCAAACCCTTTTTTCACAAAAATCTTGTTACTAAAATCAACACACAATCTTAGCCAAATATTGAAACAAAAACTTATGACCCCTAAATAAATTCTAAAAATTAAGGTTTAATTGAAATACTTAGCATAAATTATATTTTGTTATTTTATGAAAATTAATAAAAGTATTAGATGATTTAAAAAGGAACTTATTTCTAGAAACAGAATATAATTTCGTATACATCATTTCATGTTTTCACTATATTTGATTCTTTGTCTATTATTATCAACAATGATAATTGACAACTTGCTTTGGTAAATTAGTTCCAATGAAATGCTTTGGGGCAAAATTATTTGGACATAATATGAACAAAGTGATACTCAGAATAAATGCATAAAAAGCAATTACTTTGTAAACTAGAGCCTTCAGAATTAGTTTATGAAGTAATCAAGATGGTTATCCAACATGGCTATAAAAAATATGAAGATATAGTTCTTGTGTTTAGTAAAATAATATTAGAAAAACAGTTCAAGTTATGACTTAAGGAGTTGAGCTTGGAACAAGAAATGTTATTGAGATGCAGATGCTAATGCTGATAAATTAATTTACAACATCAAATTGTTATCAAATAAAAATTTTGGAAATTTTCTTCTTTCAAAATTTCAAATCTAAAGGCAAATACTGTGGTGACTTTTATCATAATAAAGATTTTTAATTAAAAATAATTTTCATTTTACTAAAGACCTTAATTAATGACTTTCATTAAAATAAAGACTTTTGAATAATTTTAATTTTACAACTAGTGTTCAAGTCTTGAAATTTAATGAATGTAATCAGAATTAATATTCGTTGGGAAATTCAACTCAATTCCTTCATAAAATTTAATTTACTTATTACAGTTCATGATGGATTAAAGGAATTTTTCATTCTTCATCTATTATTTTGGGTAGAAAAACAAGAATAAGAGTCGATGGGACTCAATTCAATATCAAATTTTATTTAAAAAGGTTTAAACTTGAATCTATTAAAAATGTTTATAAAGTATTAAAAACTAGAGATATATAAATTTTGAAATTAAAGGAAATGATCCTTTCTATTAGAATAAAGGGGGATAATCTTTTAATTTTAATAATAAACTTTGCAATTCAATCATTTTGTATTTTCCTCCAATAAGTATTAACCTGATTTAATACCACTATCCTATTAATATTTAAATCTGATTTATACTTAATTAACATCAATTTGTTTCATTTCTATCTTGTTTAATATTTCCATTGTTGTCTGCTCAAATAATTATTCTATATTATAAGCCGTTTTTGCAGATATTTCAATATATTGCATTTTGTATTGATCAGCAAATGCTTTTGCTTGTTCAGTCGATATTTGACGACTAAAATATATAATTTGAAATATATACTCAGAATCCAAATCAAATTTATTGCCCACCAAAACTATTTAGGCATATTAAGAAACTTAATCTTTTATATCATTGTACCAGTTTAATATATCTTGGAATGAAACTTAGTTTGTGATATCAAAAACTAAAAATACTCCCACGGCACTAATTTATTTTATATATTATATACCTTTTAATATAACATTTTGTAATTTACTTGAAGGCATCTTATCCTGATGTATCCCATATTTATAATTTAATTGTTTTCTTGTTCTTTTCAGTAATTACAGATCCAAATTCAACACCTATTGTACAATCATATTATTCTAAAATTTTTTTTTCTGTGATTTATGATAAAATGCTTGACTTTCCAACTCTTACATTTCCAATTAGAATAAATTTAAATAAATAATGGTATTAGTCCATCCAATTTATTATTATTATATATTTTTAAAATATCTAAATGAAATAAATTATATATATAATTTATAATAACTCATCAATAAATCTTTTAGCAATAATTATAAAAATTTATTTTAGGATATAATGAATAATAGTGTCAACCAAATTCTTCTCTAGTCTTAGATAATGAAAATAAATCATTAATTTTTTTTTATTGACTATTTTTTCATTTCACCATATATCATCTAATAATCTTCTTAACAATGATTTAAATAACACGTTTAGACAATTAATAATATCATATTTCTAAATAAAAATAATTCTTAATTGAGATTTAAAATACATTATAACATTTTATAAATTTTTTAGTAGAATTGAATATTCTTTTCATAAAATATGAGGCATATCATTCATAATATAATATTATATCAATTATTGTATCAAGCAGAGATTAATGTAAATAATAGTAACAAGTGAAAAGATTAAATAATAATTTAATTGATTTAAATGAAATCCTATAAGTGAAATAATGAATAATGATCAATAAAATTAAAATAATAAATAACTTAACAGAATCTTTTTCAATAAAAATCATTTTTAAAATAAAGTTTTTCGTAATCAATTAGATGAAGAAAAAAACAAGACCAGAATCTTTCATAGTGGCTTTTATTTATGATGCGGACCATTTTTATTCATTATAGTTATGTATTAAAATTAAACAAAATTTGTTCAATAAACTCTCTTTTTTGGTAATACAGTATCAAATTCCTTAGAATCTAATGTCTTAGTGATAACCTATAGAAATAATAAGTTTAAATGGTTACATCTCTAAAACTTATTTCAACATCTCCGCTTTAGATATCCTAAATTCTAGTCAAGGTATGTTTCATCCAATTTGTATCATCTCTTTCAGGATAATCATCTCGAGCATGAGCTCCTCTTGATTCCTTTCTACATAAAGCTCCTTCAATAGTCATTTTAGCTTATACTAAAATAGATTTAAGGAGAAAGATATACAAATTAGAAAATCCAATTCTAATCCTTCAATAAGATCAGAATTCCACAAAAGTCCTTTATCTTTAATTTTGATATCATCTTTTCTTTAATAAATTTCTTTGACTTTTTAAACACCTTCCTGTAATGTTTTTTCAATTCTAAAGACAGAAGCATATTTTTGCATAGTTTTTTAAAGATTCTTTCTAACTTAAGGAACTGATTAAGATCCTTCTTTGAATCTTAATTTATCAATTCTGGCAATCGTATTTTCTCCTGCATTTTTAGGTAGATCAGGTTACTTTTATCCAGGTTTCCAATTTTCTCCTACAATAATTGCAGCTTGTTTTCCAAAAACAATGATATCTAATAAAGAATTGCCCCCCAATCTATTAGCACCATGAACTGAAGCACAAGCAGCTTCTCCAGCTGCCAATAGTCCAGGAACAATTTGATCTTTACCATTAACCTAATTTAGAACCTCAGTTCTATAATTGGTAGGTATTCCACCCATATTATAATGAACAGTAGGTAAAACAGGTACAGGTTCTTTGGTTGCATCAACACCAGCAAATGTTCTAGCAGTTTCACAGATTCCTGGTATCTTTTCATGTAAATTAGGTAAATGATCTAGATGTAAGTAGATATGGTCTTTTTCAGGTCCAACTCTATAAAGAGAATAATATAATTATATACCCTCTTCCTTCTAAGATTTCTTTAGTCATTGCTCTGGAAACTACATCTCTGCTAGCTAAATCTTTAGCTGTAGGAGCATATCTTTCCATAAATCTTTCTCCCAATGAATTTCTTAGAAAACCTCCTACACCTCTACATCCCTCAGTCATCAAACATCCACAACCATAAATACCAGTGGGATGAAATTGAACAAATTCCATATCTTACATAGGTAAACCTGCTCTAATTGTCATTCCTCCTCCATCACCTGTACATGTATGAGCTGATGTGCATGATTGATATACTCTTCCATATCCACCTGTTGCTAATATTGTATATGCTGCCCTAATACGGTGTATTGATCCATCTTACATCGACATACATAATACTCCTCTACAAACTCTATATATATAATTAATATTCTATATTACCCTTAATCATCCATAATCAAATCAAGGCCAAAGTATTCCATAAAAAAGGTACAATTATATCCTAAAGCTCTACCAAACAATATATGAAGCATTTCATGACCAGTTTTGCCTGCTACACAAATTCTATATGCTAATTCTCCAGCCCCCAAATTCTACCTTGATCCTCCTGAAGCCCATTATTTTATTTTTCCTTCTGCAGTTCTATAAAATTTCAAACCATAGCTTTCCAATTCGTAAATTATATTCGGTGCTTCCTTACACATATAAGTAATCGCATCTTAATCTCCTAACCAATCCGATCCCTTAATAGTATCATATGCATGCCTTAATATTCATCAATCATTACCATTTCCAATTATCTTCTCCCATATTTCCTAATGATGCATTCATCCCAATAGCTGCTAAAGTATGAGATCTAGTTGGAAACAGCTTCGAAATGCATGCTGTTTTGAAACCTTGCTCTACTAAACCTATTGCTGCTCTTAAACCTGCTCCTCCTCCTCCTACTATAATTGCGTCATAAGTGTGATCTACCACTGTATATTAACCTGTTAAATGGCCCTATCAATTTTATTTATGTTTGTTACTTAAGAAGGACCTATATCTGGCTTATTTCTTGATATGACACCAAAACGATTCATTATTTTTCTAGCTTGTTAAATGTATATTGCATTGATAGTCTCTTTGAGCATTATATTCATTGAAATTATTAAGAAATTAAAAATTATGATAATGTAATACCTTGTTCATTTTCAATAAAATCTAACAGAAATTAAACTCATAGTATCACTGTCTAAAAAGAATAACCAAAAAGACTTTTAATTTATCAATATTCCAAGCCTTAAGAAAAAAAATATCATAATTCTAAGCGCAATAATATAATAAATTATGAACTATAATTTAATCCATTTTAATAATTAATATACATTTATGAACTCATTCAAGAGCAAGAAGATTCCTTCTTGAAGTGAAAAGAAAAGGTAGATATCTGGTAAAAGATAATTACAAGAAAGACAGGAATGCCAAATAAAGTTCTTTGGATTAGAAGAATCTAGAGCATCAAAAAAATAGATAGAGATAATGAATAAATTTAGATGTCATGAATTCAATTTAGCTTCAAAAATAATGAATACAAGAAAAAAAACAGTTTTGATTGAATAATTCAAGAAATTAATAAAAGCTATAAGACTGAGAAAGAATAAAATTATAGAACAATCTAAATGAAACCAATCATCTCATTCATCACATTAAATCATTAATTATTGGAATTTTGTGGTAATTAACATATTCAACTCTTTTTTCATAATTATATATTTGTTATATGTTTAATTAATTAAAGAGTTACAGTTCTAAAAAGAATCGAGGTTTTTCTTCAAATTCATATTCTTCCAAGTTAGTATTTTTATTTTTAGTTGAATATTTTTGGAATTGAGTAAAAATAAAGAGTTTTCTATGAGAAATACATTAAAAAAAGTTTCAAATATATTTTCAGATATACATCTTATAATGTGAAGTAATGTTGATATTTAATAAATATGTTGCATAATAAGAACATGTTATAATCGATTGCTGAATTTATGATTATTATAAATAAAATTGATGAATTACTAAATTCAATAGTGATAGATTAATTTTTCATCAGGAATTGAGATTAATTTAATGATTTTAATTAGAACATGAGTTTTCTAATGAAATACTGATGATGGATTAAGTGCCTTGATTGCTATATTTTAATAAAATTATAATAATTTTTATAATTATGAATCTATATTGCAATATAAATAAAGAAAGTAGAATTAATTATCATATTTTAACTTTAGAATTTTTTCCTATATTGCTAAATATTATTAAACACAGATTGAGGATAACAAATTTGATGATATCTAGTAATATGAGACCAAAGAGCAATCTTGTATAGAAATGCAATTTTTCAGTATTAAAAGATATTTAAATGAGTAAAATTGGTTCAAAAACAATAACTTCTATACTTTTAAGTATATAACTACTAATGATGAAAGTGGTTACAGAATTATTTTTATCCTTAAATGGGTACATGGTAATCCATTATAATTCAATTGGTAACATGATAAACATGGTTGTACGAAAGGATAGAATATTATCCTTATAATTGATAGGTTTGAGATCTTCTTGATTAGGGCAAATCTCTTGAATGAAATTAGCTCTAAAAACATAACTCATTGGTAAATAAGATCTGTTTTAAAGATCATATTTATCCATAAAAATCAATTTAGATGTTGTTAGCATATGTAAAATTCTAGGAGTTAATAAAAAAATAATAAAATAAGCTGTAATTATCTTATCTTAAAGAGGGTTTATTAATTAATCTTCATCAATTGTCCTTAAACAAAAAAACACCAAAATAAGTGTCCTTAAACAAATGTCTAACATGATATTGAGCAATAACCATATTTTCATTCTAGGATTATTTGTAATATACTCCAAATACAAAAATGTTATATTGATAGGTATTATCTCTTTTTAAAATGAAGGTTGTACTTATTTAACTTCTCTTCCTAAAAGCCTTAATTAAATAAATTATTATTATGCCACTTCATGTTGTTGAGTAGAAATAGGAGAATCTTTGGATTCACAATTATTGATGTTCTGCATTTCTATATTTATTGATTTTTCATCTCCTTTCTCATGAAGATCATCATCTAAACTGTGAAAACTGTTAGTCTAGTTTTAATCATGACGTAAAGAGAAAAATATACTTTGAGAAGTCTCCTAATTTTCATTGCTTTCCATTATTTATGGAATTATAATTATATTTTAATTTATATTGGATTCTTTCTTCTTGGAATCAGGTAAGAGCATGAAAAAAAACCAATCAATTGTTATTATAAATATATTTTCTATCTTCGATAAAGTAGTTGTTTTGTTTCGATCTTAAGATCACTTTTATCTATAGATACATTTATAATATATAAAAATAATGATATATATCATAAATATAAGTATTTTATGATTGTAATATTTATACTATATAAATCATTCTTATTAACCTATTATGTTCATTAGATATAAACCTTAGGCTAGAGAAGAAGATTAATAATCATATTTCAAATTTGGTCTTATGAGAATGATTATTTCAATTCTGGTTCAATATTAACTAAAGCTACATAGAGGGATGGTGATGATATTCATGTTGATCATCAGAACGAGTTCCTGATATTTATTGTAACATAAGGAAAAACACATTCCTAACTTTGTTCTTGATGAAAATACTATAATATATTAAATGGCTGTTCCTCTATTTCTGATATAACAGTTTATATAATTATTTATTTAATACTATTATTATTTTACTTAATCTTATTTCTAATTAGGTAAATATTTTTCTATTCTTGGTAATTATTGTAAAAAATTCATAGATTTATACTTGATCTCTTAATATTCTGGAACTTAAATTATTTGAGCATTCCATCCATCTGATATATTTTTAATCTTAACATTTTATTCTTATTATTCAATTATTTGTTCAGATGTTAATGTAAATGATCATCATCATTTTGACGAAATTTATGGAAATTTTCATGTTTTTTATATTCTTTACGATCATAAGTTTGTTAATGATGTTTATATCTAAGTGTATTTGTAGGTGTATGTTAATGAATATACTTCTTTATTAATTTAATTTTATTTCGATTCTTTTTTTTGAATCATTTTTTGTAAATTACTCTAAATTCAAATCAATTTATGCTTCACTATCTTACTTGTTTTCAGATATACAGTAATCAATTTCTTATAAATTTTCATATTTATTCTCTAAAGTTTAACTTCCCTAGGATTTACTTTATTAATCGTAAGTTTAATTAATATAAAATATTTATTATTAATATCTTATTATTTTCTTTAATTCTTAATTTCTGATTGATTCTCACACGACAATACTTTTACTCTTATTAGTTTTTCAGATATAATAGGAGAAAATGAATTTGTCAAAAATAAGAATTATTCTCATTTAATAAAATCCTCGAAATGAAAAAAAACAAAAGAGTAGAAACATCTGAAGTTTAAAATAAAGGCTAAGATACTACATTTGCTTACAACATCTCAAGTAAATTAATTTTAATAAAAGAATTCTCTACAAATAGTGTGTTCTTAAAATTGTTTTAATAACAAAATCTCAAATTCTCAAATAAAATTATTGAATCTTTAAATATATAAGTCACATTTTAGTTTTAGAGATGGTTTATAATTGAATTAATCAAAGCTTTAACTTAAAATACAAACAAAATCAATTTTCTTATCTAAATAACTTTGTAAGCTCCATGACTTGGTACAATGGATATTATGTATAATTAAAGAATAGTGGAATTGGCAGTTAATAAATTGATTGAGATCAACTTAATTATTATTATGATTTCTTTATTATCAATTAAAACGAAGAAATAGAACTTCAAATAAGCGTTAAAGGATTTATAATTTATTTTAAGAACGATTATAATTTTAATGAAAGCGATTCATTTAGTATAATAAGTATTTTTATAGTACAAGACAAATTGTATTTTGATGGAAGATAAATGTAAAAGTTATCCTTGAAATTTTATTTAAGGACCTTAAAAATTACAACAATATGCCAAATAAGAGCTTCAATAAAACTAGGCAAAAATTTTCTTAACAACTTCTTATTCTATATTATTGTATGATAGTTTATAAACATTATCTAAAAGTTGCATTACATCATTAATAAAAAAATTTTTAACAAATAATTATTTTCTGTAGTTCCATAATTTTTTGAATTACAAAGAATTATAATTTGTAAATTTTGAATTTTCATATAATTATATTATTCTTGCTTGATTATTTATAATGATTCATTAAGTTAGGGATAAGGTAATATCATCTCTAATATTGATTTTGAAAAATTTTTTAATATAGCTATTAGCTTTAAATTTACATTTTTGATATATTAATCTTTTTTCATATAAATTTAAAAATTATAGACACACTCTCAAATGTAGTAATTTTTGATGCAACTTAATAATTATAGCTTTATAATTTAGAGTTTATGCTATTAAATTTTACAATAACATCTTAGAATTTCAAGCAATTCTTCGATGATTTATGTTTGTAATTAATAACCTAATAATCAATTTTGATTATTTCCTTTAAGTCAATAATAAGATTGACTGCATAAGTCCATATAGAATTCAAGACGCGATAATGTAATGTAGTTTATCCCACTTCCAAAATTGTTTTCCTAATGATTTATATAATAATATTATTCCACTATTAATAATTAGATTATTTCTTAAAGATTTATGTAAATTATGAATCCAATAATTGTTGAAGAATATCTATTAAAATTTGAATTTAATGTTAATCTCATTGAAGCTACCTTAAGCAAATGAAATTGAAATTCTTATTTCCTTCCATTTAGCGGTCTTGTATTTCTTAGAGTTCAAACTACTATAATTTTTTTGTTGAAAGAGTTGAATTTATTTTGATTTAATAAATTAAAGATTTATATTAAGTTATAATTTAATGATTAGTCTTTTATTGATATCAAATTTTCAATAATGACTGAATAAAACTGAAAAAAACATTAAGTTTAATAACTGGTTGAATTATTATAAAAAAGATCAAAAAAAAAGATGATTTTAATATTGATAATAAAGATCTATTAAACTCCCTATATTTTTGAAAGTTAAATTATTAAAATTATTTTTTCAGTTTCAAATCATTAAACATTTATAATAAAAAGATTGATACTACTTAATCAATAATTGATTTTGATAAAAGATCCATTAATGAATTCTTTGGTAAATAAAAAATTTAATTTATTTAGTTATAGTGTTGAATATTCTTGAAAATCATCATAAAGCGCACCAAAAACAATGCTTATTTATATGATGCTTAAAATGGAAGTTCATTATACAAAGATATAAAAAAAACAATTAATATAAAGTAAACACAAATTTATATACAAGTAAAAATTGTTTAATAAATGAAATTTGGTCAAATCCTCTGAATCCAATAACTTAGATAGAATAGTTTTGAATATTTAATAATAATTTCTTTTATTTGCAAAATGCAATTGAATGGCTTTGATATCTAATTTATGATATCATTAATAATAATGTATTACATATTAAAACCTGCTTTAAATAAATATCAATATTTGAAAAGTTATTTATCAAACAAAATTAGAGATCCAAATAAACTTTTCTATTTAAATTGTTATTAAAACTCTAATTTACATTAATAAACCTTAAAAATTAAATTAAAATTATAAATTTAATAGTTACTTGAAGTAATATTTTTTTTATTATCACCTTCTCCTCCCATATTTAATTTAAATATTTAAAATTACAGAATAATTAAGATAAATAACGATAAGAAAACATTCTATATTATTTTAATCATAATTACAAATATTTAATATACATTGTCATATTAATATAAAATAAATCAATTTTTTTCATCTTTTATTGCTAGTTTCTAAAATTCATCATAAAATACAAGAACTTATGCTGAACCAACAGATCTACATATGTTTGTGATATTTCCTTTATAGAATCCTCTAATTCCTTCTCTTTATGCAATTTTCTTGAAACAATCAAAAACTCCCTAGATTATTAGAACATAGAATTACATCATATTCAAGATTAGTCTTTTATCCAGCTTGCATCATCAATCTTCTTCTTGCAGTGTCAAAGGGATATACATATGTTTCTGAAACAGATATAACAAACCAAGCAAAAATCAATCTTGCAAATATAGAAGATTTTCTTTATGCAGCTTCATCCCCCCAAATAAGCCTCTTGCCAATATCATAACCTCTTATATTATACTAATTTTAGATATACC
This sequence comes from Paramecium sonneborni, assembly GCA_905182985.1. Taxonomy (NCBI): domain Eukaryota; phylum Ciliophora; class Oligohymenophorea; order Peniculida; family Parameciidae; genus Paramecium; species Paramecium sonneborni. The sequence continues at coordinate 82,746 of CAJJDN010000064.1, forward strand.
CAAAATATAAAGCACGATAAAAAAAAACAGCAACTATAGCAATTTAAAATCCTTAATACACTCCTCTAATACCATCAGTTTTCAGTATTGATACCAAACAATGTATCAGCCCTTTAAATTACCTTTAATCTGCTGCCTTTCCAATGTCAGCAGCTAATCTTGTTCTAGTAAAATCAAGCGGATAGGCACTTAAAGACCCAATACTACCAGCAATTCCACCACATAATAATGAACCTATAAAAAATCTAATTATATTTATTCAATACCTTCCTGGTTCTTTCTTAGCATCTACATCAGCTAAAAACTATCTATTAAGAGCATCTTTAAGAGAAAAATTTATAGCACCTATAGGAACATATCTCACTATATTTGATAAATTCCCTCTCCAAAATGAAAGAATCCCTTCTTCAAGGAATACTCTTTTGAAACAATCCAAACTTCCTAATTATCTTTTAAATGTCTTATTACCTTTATAAGGCCTTGATATTAATTTTGGATTTGAATGTTAAGTTTAAAGCAATAATTTCACCCTCTCTATTGGAGCTGCTATTGTTTTTGCCAATGCCCCTGAAACACCTCCTCCAACAAAATCATACAAAAATTTTGAACTTCCACCTGATGACGATTTTGCCATTTATATTTATTAATTTTCCATCAAATATCTCAAAAAAATTTAAACTACAATAATTTCCCTATTACAATCATTTATATATATATAAATTTTCATCCACAAATCTATAATATTACTTCTAAATCTCATTATATCATTAATTTACTTCTACTTAAACTTTTACATAAATTTTTAAGTTTTTATTAGTATTACAGAGTAATATTTATCCTTTAATAGCATATTTATTACTTTTAACTTAAAAATTTCCAAACTCTATCAAAAAGAAAGAATTGTTTTTTTGTAGAAAAAAATTTATAACGACAAATTTATAAGCATTTTATCAATAGTTTTCAATTTAAGAATCAAATAATAAACCTTATCAATATTTCATTTTTAAAATTATCGAACAAAGTCCACAAATAAAAAAAATATTAAATACTTTGTTATTCTTAATTATAGTACAAAAAAAATTAAATACCAATATTTTAATAAAATATAAAAAAAAAACCAATACTAATAAATAATGATTAAAAAAAAAATGAAAAATAATCTGAACAATTAACTTACAATTTACAAGAGCTCAAATTATAATTTATTATTGATTTTTCTTAATATTTCAATTATCGTAAATAAAAGTTGGAAGAAATTTAATCTATTTTTTCTATTCCTAAATTATTCTAATTAATATTTAAGAGATTTCTCAAATAAAAATTGATCCTTAATGCATAGAGTAACTCTATGTTCTCTTTTTAATTATTATCATTTCTAATCAAATGCTATCAACCTTATTTTTTTTATGCATCGATTGAACGCATTTTTGGATTTGGAAAACTTTATGTGTTAAATCATAAGTAGTATGATTAATTAGAATTTATTTAGTGAGCCAATCTAGTGTAGTTTGTCTGAAATACATAGGTTTGTTTTCAACAATTCCATTTTGTATTGTGTGAAAATATATTTATAGGTTGATACTAAATTTTGAATTCATAAAATATAATATGGCACGAATAATACCCAGACGATTAGAAAAACCATTTTTTAAATTCTAAAACAACCTATTTTATAAATAATTTTGATTTTTTAAGATATGATTATGAGAAAAAAACAGAAAGGATATTTGTTATAAATAATTCCTTGATTCAGATACTCGGAATTTATTTCCAGCTTTTTTATACTTTATTGTAATAATTTTTTCAAATTATATTCATCTACTTACTAGATTGTAAAGCAACTTGATAATTTAAAATAGAATCTTGATTAGGGTTATTATTTGGAGGTATTTTTTTAATATAATACCTTAATCAGTTTTAAATTCTTTTCTTGGTAGAATATCTAATGGTTCAACCTCTATTCAGTTTATAACAAAAACAATAGGACAAAAAGTTAATTGTTAATTTTTAAATAATTCTATCTAAATATCATGAAAAATATATCCTGGACTAGTTTTCAAATTATTCTATAAATAATTTAAATTTAACGAATTTCAAGATCACTTCTACTTTATATTTTCTTTTACATTTTCTTTAAATATTCTATGATGCTAACTTTTGTTTATATTCATTTTAAGTGAGCAACGAATTTAAAAACCTAACTTTTTAAGAGATCGGCTCTCATTTTATATTATACAAAGTGATAGTTTCGGGGTTTAAATTTTTTTTAACATCGATCCTCCTTCTTTTCAATGTTGAAATTACATTTAATGTACAATTAAGTGTAAAACCTAATTCCCAAAGAGTTTTGCAAGCATTTCCATATATATTGGATCCATTTTATAATTGTTACTTTATATAATCTTCATATTAGGCTTGCAAATATTTATTTTTTGATTCTTTTTATAAAAATATTATATGGAAAAAGGATCAAAATAAATGTTCACAATGCAATTTTGTTATTTGAGAATTTCATTATCTTCCAACTGTCTATGAACCCCTGACTTTCATAAATTGATATAATTTTAAAACCATCTCATTATCTTCTTTCATAATGGTTCAAGTCTCTTATCATCGAAAATCTCCAACTTTATATATTTGAGCCATTTTTTCATGTAATTAATTATTAAAATATACCTTCAAAAATTTCTATCATTTTCAAAATATAATCTTCATCAACTAAAAAAGAAGAGATTTAACAAATTTATAGTGATTTGCGATAGAATCTCTAGCAAAAGATGTAAAATTAACAAAAACCTTTAGTTAAGTAAGTAAAAGTTAAGAGGATGTATCTTCAGTTAATCTTAATAATTAGAGCTCGAAATGTATCCTCTTTTGTGAATAGATTTAGATATACTTACTTCTTATTTTATTATTGATAATTAATTGTGATTACTAAAAACTCCCTAGTTTTTGAAAATGAATAAATAAAAGTTTCAAAGAAGACTAATTTTTCATAGATTAAGAAACTAAGTTACAATATTTATTTTCAAATGATTATCTAAATTAATTGTTTTTAATTAAAGTTTTAATTTGTGATTATTATATTTTTTATCTTAATATATTTTCTATAATGAATTTACTTCTGAATGATAAAGATGATTTAAATGTTCTTATTGCAGAGAGATTGTAAGAAAAAGAATTTGAAAAAGAAAAAAATATCTCGATTATTAGGAAGTGTTTTGATGATTTACATTAATTATAAAATAAATTAAATGTTTAGATTCAAAAATCTTTGAAAATGTATGAAGATGAAATAAAGAATATTGAATTATCATTTAATTAATATAGAGACTCGATAAGATAATTATGCAATTAGAATCTTGAATAATCATTGTAAACTTATTATTAATTAGAAGATTAATTAATTAATTATAATAGAATCAAATAAATGCTAATAGAGAATTTAAATAAAATATAGATTACAAAACGATTAGATTAAATTAATAAAAACTTAAATGAAATTAAATAATTGTATTAGAAAAGTGAAATTTAGTTAAAAATTGAAACCCTTTTTAAAAATATAAGAGGTATTTCTTAAGGAAAGGATATGGTTTGTGTACCTCATAAAGCAGAAATATGTATGGTAGATTTGAATAAATAAAGTATAATTCCTAATCGATTTGCATGTTCTAAATGCTATAATTAAAATAGATCCAGAAATTTTACTCCTATTAATATATTTTAAGATGATGTAAACTAATTTTAATCTCGCAAACTATTTTACATTAATACAAAAATTTAAGAAATAGAAAACAGCAGTACAATTATAAATAATTTAATTAAGGATTTTGGAAATTAAACAAATATAGAAATATAAAATTCTATTAATCTTAATTTGTAATATAAAGATTTTTATTTTAAAACTCTTCAATCCTAAAAGCTTGATATTGTGTTTAAGTATTCTGATTTATAAGATAATTAAATGATTGAAATTGCAAATCAATTAAGCAATCCTAATAGTTTTAAAATATTTAAATAAAATGTAGATTCACAATATCATTAATTTATTACAGAATCAAAAAAACTTCTTGGTCAATTTTTAAAAGGAAATCAAATCAGAAGTTAAAGCTTAAAAAATCCAGAATTTAAATTACTATAAAATATTAATAAATAAGACAATTAACAAAAATAAAATAAAAAAATGTATTTATTATGGATATTTTTACCTATAATTTTAGCAATTCTGTGTATTATATAATTAAACTTATTTTAGATAAGTACTTAAGTAATAGATTTTGATTAATCTATAAATTCTTAAGCTTTTAATTCTAGCCAGAATAAATCTTAAGATAATGATATATTTATTATAGACAGCATTCATAAACATATATCAAAAGAGGATAATTAATCGAATATTAATTTCAATATAACTCGCCCAGGAGTTGATATTAACTAAGAGTAAATATATAAATTTAAAGAAAATAAATCTCTATTAGAAAAAGCTTAATAAAATCAAAAAAAGAAAACTTATTAGCAGGAATAATTAGAGAAATCATTTAAGTATGAATTGATTTATTCTATTAACTAATCTCAATGGTGTGGTGCTATTTCATTTAATAAAGATTCATCTTTTTTAATTGCTAGTAGTGAGAAGAATATCAATATTTTTGAATTTAAAAAAGGATTAATTTAAACTTTAGAATAACATAAGGATTGGGTTACAGCTTTGTATTTTATGAAGAATTCAAATGATTTTATTTCTGGTAGTGCTGATAAATCCATAATTATATGGAAATTTATGGAAAATAAATTATGGTAGAGAAAATAATAACTTATTGGACATGAAAGTACTATTAATCGTGTCATAATGAATTCTAAAGAAGATCTTATAATATCTTGTAGTAGTGATAAAACTATTAAAATTTGGAAGAAATAAAATGATTTATGGTTTTTGGCATAAACAATTTTAGAGCATAATAAAGATGTTTATAGTATTAGTTTAAGTGAATCTGAAAATAAACTAATATCTTGTGGATAGGATGGCTAAATATTAGTGATGGAATAATAAAAGAATAATTAAGAATGGATTGTAATATAAAAGATTGAAACTAAAGTATTTGGTTATAGACTTAGTTTTATTGGTGATAATTAATTTACATTTTAACCTCATAGAGGTGAATTTATGCATTTATATGAATTGAATAATTTGACTAAACAATATCTAAAAATTAAAGATATTCAAGTAAAAAATGGAAATGTAGAAGATTAGTCATTATTTTCTTAACAATACATTAAAGAGAAATCGCTTTTAATTAATAAATATGGTAGAGTTATTAATCTCGTTTAAAAAAATTAAAATGGAGAATTTCTAAATAAATAATAGATTGAATTTGGACATTATTATTTATATGGATCAGTCACTGATAATGGAGAATATTTGGTTACTTGGAATTCAAAAAATAATTAATTATAAATTAGATAATTTTAAGAAAAATGATTTATCATAATTAAATTATTAATTATAATATCAAAATAAAGATGAATAAAAATTTTGAAAATTATTTATGTTTTACAACCAATTTTCTTTTAATAATTTAGATTATCAAATATATTTTATAAGTCTATTGGACCATAATTTTTATATTGATTATTTCAATTAAATGAAATTGATATTGTTAATTTTAATTTTCTTCTATTTGATTCACTTATCTACAAATATAAACTAAAACTATTATTAAATTAATATGACTAAGAATTAAATAAAAAATAATAATCCGCTTCTCATTATAAAAAATAATCAAGATTAAAACTATGTAAAAAATAATCTGTATTTCGAAAGTTTAACTATTAATTATTTCTAAAAATTAAGTCTACAAATGTGATTTTGTGTCTATTTATCTTCATACAGATAGTTTATTACCATATATATATTCATTTAATTCCTTTGTAATAAAAAATGCTTTAATCAAAATTTATAATTATTATTTATACCTTTATTTTAAAAAAATAACGGTTATTTAGGAATGAAATAAATGATCATTTGTATAAATGATTGAAACTTAAGAAAGATCCTCAAAATTAGAATTTTCAAAAGTTTTTTAGCAGGATTAATATTGTAGAGAAAGAAAACTAGTATAGATTATTAAGATTTTTAAAGGTTATTATTTAATTAAATTTACATAGTACTTTTCTTTCTTCTGAGTTATATCAAGTTTCCACTTTTCAAAAAAAAATACCAAAGAACTTCCATTTCTTTTTAGTAATTTAAAAAAAATATTTTTTTTAAGAAAATACTTCAAAAGCACTAAAGTTGCATTGAAAAGTTTTTTCTTTTATTTCATGTGATAAAAATATTTTTGTATCATTAATTAAATTTATATATAATTAAGAGTCTGAAGTAAATTGAATTTTTCAAAATGAAATTGAGCAGAAAATCTAACAAGTTGAATCAAAGTTTAAATAATAGAAAACGCTTCTAATGAAATAATAATATAAAGGCCTATTGAGTCTTATCTATAGAATGACTTTAGATAAAGAAAAACTCATTCCTAATTTTTCTAATATTTTTATAATATATAACTGTTGAAAAGAAAAGCCTAATTAGAATGGACCATATTTTAATTTAAAATCCCTTTCTTTTCCTAAATAAACTATTCTATAGTCATCAGGAGAAATTGCCATTTAAAATTTATCTTCAATTCCATTTAGGAGTTAGTATTTCTGAAATAATATAAACTCCTTTTTCAATGCTGTGAGATGGATAAGTAAAAAACATTCTTAAATGTGATAAAAAAGGATTTTAAAACTGAAAAAATTTTAAAATTGTCCTCAGATGTAATAGATGCCTCTAAAGATTTTAAGCGCCTATTAAATTTAAAAAGAACTAAAGAACTAAATATTGATGGATAGAAAGGAAGCGTGATTTATAATATCAGGCAAAAACAGCTCTAGAATGTCAAAAAGTTATAGCATTGTAAATAAAAGAAACACATTAAAAGTATATAATATATATTAAATAAATTCATACTGGTAGTTAATCAATATTTGGTTAGTTATTTTGTGTTCTACCAGTTTCTATATATCTTTTCAAACTAGCCTTTTAATGTCTAGCTAAGATAAGAGAACCTTTTGTAGTCTATTCATTCAAAATTTCATTTTTAAATAAATTTTATAATAACTTTTCTTCTCATTTTAGCTGTAAGATCAAAACTATATCTATTTGTCTTAATATGAATTAATCTTTAATTTATCAATTTTGATATTTTTCAAATTAAAAATACAAAAGTATTTCAAATTTTTTTGAGTTAATTAATCAATAGAATTAAAAAGGGGATATTAATTTATAATAGGAGATATACATAAAATTTTGATATGTATATCCCAAAAAAGAAATTCTAATAATATACAATTAAGAATATCAATACTGTGATTGTATCATTTTATTTAATTTAAAAATAAAAATTCATAATTCATAATTCATAATTCATTAATTATTTATGCACTTGCCCTTCAAATATTCAATTAAAGATTTTAGTTTTTCCCAAAATGAAGATAAAACTTCTTGTAATAAAAAGATAAGTTACAAGCTGATAGACAAATAAATATTTATTCCAACAATCCATCCAATCTAATATATTGTTTCATCCTTCAATATTCTGTATCTGTCTTAAAATGCAAAAATAATTGTACAACCAACAATAATCAAAACACAAAAATCTGGGACAAAATTTAAGATATATTGCTTTTTACTTTTATATGGATTAATTTGTAATAATAACAAGATATTTAATAGACATGAAAAAAAGCATAGTTATGTTTAAAAGATAGGTTAAAAATATAAAGTAACAGTAGAAATTATAAAAACAGTTTTTCTTATTAAATTTATAAATGAGTATGCCATAGCCATCGATTATTCAGTTTTCATATCTTCATAAAAACAACCATATCTACAACAAAATAATTAATTCTCTAATTTTACTTAATGTGCTAGAGATATATTATACGAGATGAAAATTATATATAAAATTAAAATAAGAAACCCATATGCGGCTATGATATTCATTTTTACTATAGAATTATTAGCAGTTTATTAATTAGTAATTTAGAGCATTACTGCTAAAGTTATGTCTAAATGACTTAATTAAAATGATTTTATTAAGTTAGCTATAAAATTATTCTTCAAAAAATAACATTTTCTTGTAAATGATTAAAGAAATTTTGGAATTTATATCTCTTATTAAGTATGTTATTTTTAAGCATTTTATATTTCTATGTTTTTTTTTTCCTCACCTAATGAAAAGATTACAAATTAAGGAGTAGTTTTTTTATTTTTTTTGAATATAAACTCTACTAACTTTATAAAAATTACACTAAAAATGAATGTAATTAAAACTTATGATGCAAAAATTAATGGGGTTTGTATATTGTTAAATAATAAAGGATCTATTTCTTTCTCTTAAAATTTAAGTGGAGCAAAAAAATAATAATCATCATTTGGTTTATTAAAAAGTTGCAAAGTTGGAAAATTAATAATATTGCCCCATTCAGCTTATTAAAATATAATTCTAACATTCTCTGGATAATTGACATTTAAAAAATAAAAGTTATTCATCCAGCTCATAATATCTAGAATTGCCAAAAATAATTAAAATCCTCCAAAAATTATAGCTAATGGTGCTAAATATATCTAAGCAGAAAATATAGTTTAATAAGTTGAAGCCATCATTTCTCCTTAATTTTTTTATTCTTCACTTACTAAAACTTATCTTTAAGGTACAATAATTATTTCTTTAATTAAAGTTTCTTCTAGTTCTCTTTTTTTAAATTATTTTAAATAAGAAATGGAAAGATGGATTAAATTAAAAGGTTCTATGGTTTTTAAAAATGTAAATTATATATCAAGTTTATCTTTGTTTTCTATGAAAGTATAATTAAAGTCTAAAATTGAAAAATCTTAAATAGTAATTATTAAACTTGTTAGATTTAATAATTCTTATTCTTAATAGATTAGAAGTGAAAATAAATTATTATTAGATTATTTTTTTTCCACTTAAATGTCGGGTTCTTTTAATAGAGAATGATTATGAATATTATATAAATATCCTTTTTCTAATTGACAAAATTCATTACATCCATCTAAATTTTTTAAATTGTTATCATCACATTCTTCATGAATGTCTAAATGACCATCACCACATTTTGAAATACATTCATAATAGTTATTAAAATCATAAGAGATTCCATGATTACAATTAGTTTAATTTAATTAATTTGAATAAGAATAATTAAAAACAGTACAATTCTTATAATTTTGACTACATTCTAAACAAGTTTAATCACATAAAGAGCATTCATAGAATTAATCTGTAAAATAACCAGTTGCACATTGTAAACAAATTTAAGATTAATTTTATATTTCACATGAAAAGCAATTAAGATCTTAACATCTAGCACATCCTTAAAATTATAAAATTTCATCATAATAACAGAGAAATCCTTATTCTAAAAAACATTAATAGCATCCATCTCTTATTGAATTATTTCCATCATCACATTCTTCTATTTATAGATTTAATATTCCATCTCCACATATATTATCTTCAATTTCAGGGAAATATTAAGATGAATCATATTCACATTAATTATTATTTAATATCAAGTCAGAAATGCATTAATAACATATTCCTTCAATACAATTAATACATTCCTTTTAGCATTCATATTAACATTCATAACATCCATCATAATTAAGGATATTACCATCATCACATTATTCTGAACCAACAATAATTTAATCACCACATATAGTCACACATTAATTATTTACTAAGTGTAATTCCCATCCTTAATTTATACATTTTAAACAAAAACCTTAATTACATATTTCACATTATTCATCACAAGAATACTAACAATTAAAACATCCATCAAATGGTTCTATATTTCCATCATCACATAATTCATTAGATGTTTTATTTGCATTTCCACATTATTCATAACAAACAAATTCAATTAATTCATATCCATTTTAACATTCTAAACATTTACCGAATTGACAATTAATACATTCCTATTAACATTAATATAAACAATTATAACATCCATCAAATTAAATATTGTTATTATCATCACATTATTCAGTACCTATTATAATTGAATCTCCACAAATTTCTTTACATTAAAAGTTCTCTAATTTAAATCCTATATCACAAAAATAACAGTGTCCTTCTTAACATGATAGACAACCTATATCACATTTTAAGTTATAATAATAACATTTTTAATTAATCTACTATATGTATTAATAGCTATTATAATATTCTTACTCTTAATTTGTTAATGCATCACAACTTATTTCTTCACATTAATTATCAATCATTTTATATCCAACTTCACATTAACTACAAACATCAAATGTACATATCAAACAATTTATATTGCAATTTAATTTTAATTAAATTATCATATTTGTTTCATTATCAAAACATTCTCCAATTTATATAATGTTATTATAATTACAAATAGGTATACATTACATTTAACTATAAATTATTTTAGAAATTAATTTAAATCCAGATATACATTAATTACATTATCCTTTTAAACAAAATAAACAATATTCTTAGCAACTTTATTGGCATTAATTACAAAAATCAAATGGATTTAAATTTTAATCATCACATTCTTCAAATTCTTTAACAACAATTCCGTCTCCACATTTTGATTCACATTTTATACCATTTAAATACCATCCATTTAATTCATCACATTTTATACAATTTCCAAATTCACATTACACACAATGATCAATACAAGAATCATTTGAACATAAATAATCTATACAATTGATTATACATTAATTTAAACTTACCTCTAATATATAATTTTCTTTGCATTAATTACAAAATCCATTTATACAATCCTAACAACTATCTTAACAACCTAATTAACATTAATTGCAACCATCATAAGGATCATTATTAAAATCATCACAATATTCACTTTCTACTACTATCCCATCTCCACAAATTGGAAGACATTCTAAATTATTTAAATTTTCTTCATATCCTATATCACATACACATTAAGATCCTTCTAATTTTCTATTTATAGCTGAATCACAAGTTAAACATTTATTAGAATTGTTAGAATCACAAGTCAAACAAGACTAATTGCATATCATACTCTAAACAGGAAAATAAAATAAACAAACATATATGCTTAGGATAAAAAAAATCATTTTAATTAATAACTTATCTATTATCATAATTAATATTGTAGTGTAGATTTATTTTATAGAATTTGATCAAATTTTATTAATAATAAAAATTGTTAATCTATAAACTCTCGATTAATTTCTATAATCGGAATCCTCTAATATTATATATAATATTTAATGTACGAAATGCTATTTTTATATTTAACTTAAATAAAAAACAAAATAAATATGTCTATCGATTTATTTACTCTATAAACTCAATTAATATTAAAATAATATTCATTAGATGAAGAATTTTCAAATTATATTCCTCTTAATCTTTGACTAATAAAGGGATTTACATATATTGATCATATATTTGGTTAAATTATGGATTTATTTATAACCTTATTATATCTAATTCAATAAAGAATTTCAAAAGTTAAAGATAATTCAAATTACAGTAACTTTAAAAGTGGTTGTCTTAATGACTTTAATTAAAAAATACATCTTTTCAGATTGAATCAAATTGATAATAATAAACTAAGTAAATATTATTGAGCATGAGAATATAATTATTCTTGAACATTTATTCTTAGGAGTTTGTCATAGTTTAATTGACACAATAATTTAAATAAAACGCATAATCTTTATTCAAATCAATTGTAATTTAATTTTTAATTTGTAAAGAATTATAAAGTTAAACTTTACATAATATTGTCATTTCTTTTTTTTATGCCTTTATATTTTTATATATAGTAATTTTAGAGAATAAATCTACAAAATTTGAATGATATAACATAAAATTTTTAATTATTTAAAGATTAATGATATTAATGATTGGAATAATTATAACTTTTTCAAAACGTAATTTATAGTAAAAATGATAATTAACCATTTTAGAAAGTTATAAATATATTAAGATATGATATTGAAATGAAGAAAATTTAAAATAAAATACATATTTTTAATTTAGTAACTAAATAATCATTAAAAAATATTGGATGGAGAGCAGGGTTATTGTTTTTTTTTAAATATTCCAAATATTACATCAACTAACCTTCTTAATTATTTATATTTGCGAAAAAGAAACCTCCATTATTGAAAGCCATCCATTCCTAATTGAATACATATTATTGATGTCATAAAAAAAATGCAAAACCAACCAGTTAATTATCTAGTCTAATATTTAAAATATCCTATTTCAAAATCACAGGTAAGAATTGCAAGACCTAAAAGTGTTAAAGAAATGTTAATTTCACAAATTAATTATTTCAAATATTCTGTTTTGTCTTATAACTGGACAAATTTAAATAAATATAAACTCATAGTTATTGATAAAAATGTAATACCACCTATTTAACAAATTGGAAATTCATAAGCAAATACTAATAATATCATAAAAATAAATTTTTTAATTAAGAGAATTGCATTATAATATTTGGATAATTGAATTAATTCAATACCTTCAAAAACTGACCCAAATTTTCTTTATATATTTTTACATTTAAAAGAGTATTGCTTCATTTATAATATTTAAATGACATAATAAATGCTAAAAAGATAGATTGCAAGACCAATTGAAGCTAAAAAAGAGCTAAAACTAATAAAAATATTTGGTGAATTAATTTCTAAGGCATATAATTAAAGTACTATACTAAATGCAAAATCATATGCTGTTGACATATATACTCTTAAAATTCCACTATAGAAGAATTCTGAAATAATAAAATAACAGAAATTATTAATGAAATATTTAACAGCTAAATAATATACTCCGAGTTTTACAAGCAATTAATTTTCAGTTTCAGATTCAGAATAAAATTTAAATTTTATTTTATATAAGATTTTAGGTATAGCTTTTGCAAATACATAGATGATAAAGAGAGCAATCCAAACAGTAATTAGTGATGAGGCATTTATTATAAATAAAGATGTTATCTATTCTCTAGCTACTTTTAGAGGTATTTTTTTGGTATGAGTTTAATAAAGGATTAAATCAATAACACTCTAAATATCAAATATTTTTTAAATAAAATTAATTTAGGCAAACCCAAAAATATCAAAATATATCTATAAATTATAAGGTAATTAAGTGTTGATAAATTTGAGATATGATAACATTTAGAGTGTATCAAATATATTATAAAATGCTTAAATTCCTCCAAATAATATTGATCCTGCACATAAGGCACCAATAAAATAGAGCATATAAACATTACTCTAAGTAGTTCTTTATACTTATGTAATAGTTTTATCATCTGTATAAATGACTTTTGGTATAGAACAAGAAAGCTCTGTTTATACTTGAGAGTATCCATCCCTTGATTAAATAACAGAAATATTAGAAAATCTTACTAATAAAGTTTCATCTTATGAGTCTCTAGAAAAAGTTATATTTATGTTCAAAATTAATTCAGATTGATTTAATTCATTTAGTTTAAAAATCTATTAAGTTAATTCTAACTTTTAGTCAAGTTATTAAATACCACTTTGATTAGAGATATGAAAAGTCAAATAATCTTTTATTTAAAAACCATCTGTAATAACAATATGATAATTATAAGATAATTTGAATAATCTATAAATGGTATAAATATTTTAATTACTTAAACTTTATAAAAAGGGTTATGGATAAATAGGTATAATACTTACATCTTTTATGGTTATATATTATTTTTCTAGTTTGCAATCATTATCACATCCATCACCTTTAATAAGGTTTCCGTCATCACATTCTTCTTCAATTACTTTGATATAATCTCCACATTTAGGTAAACAATTTTGATCTAAATCATTCTCATAATATCCTTATTATTATTTACACATTTAACATTTATTATTATTATTTAATGATTTAAATTTACAACTAATGCAATTCTAAGGTTAATTGAGACATTCTAAACAGTTTATGGAACAATTAACACAATCATTTTTATCTAAAAAATATCCAATTCTGCATTTTGTACATTATTTTTTATTTGTTAAAGTATTTAATTAACAATTTATGCAATTTGATGAACATTCAAAACATATTGATTATTTTAATATTTCATTATGACAAGAATAGTTTTTATCTATTTTACAATTTGAACAACCATCTCTATTTACATTATTACCATCATCGCATTCTTCTCCATATGTCCATATTGAATCATTACAATTTTAATATTTACAGTCTACTTAAGATTTTGCTGAATCCTCTAAACATGAAATACAAATTCCATCTTCATTTTCATAATAATTTTAATGACATAAACATTTATTATCTTTTAATACTCTATTCTATCCTTAATCACAATTTAAACAATTAAATTCATTATCAATACAAGTTAAACAAGATTTATTACATTATGAACAATTAATTTTATTCCAGAAAAAACCTTGAGAACATTGACATTCAAAATTATAATTTAAGGATAAATTTGATAGTGAAATGCATTCATAACATATAAAATTATTTAAACATGTTTTACAGGGATATAAACATCTTAGACATTAATTTTATTATTAATAATATCCATCTTTACAAACACAATAATGATAATTATTAATTTAATATTCAGGTCTACAAGTAATACATTTTTCTGCTAATTCATTACAAGTTAAGCAATTTTAACTACATTATTCACATTTTTATTCATTAAAATAATAACCATCAAAACAATTAATACAATTACTTGGATTTCCACAGATTTAACAATTTTGAATACATTATTAACATTATGATTATGAATCTAGAAAATATCCATCTTAACAAATTTAACAATTGAATTGATTTTAACAAATATCACAATATTCAATACATTTAAAACATCTATTATTTGTAGATAAATAATATTTTTTCTTACAAAGAACACAATAATAAATTGCTTAACAATCAACACAATATTGATCACAACATATATTGCCAATTTATATAAATCCTTCTTTACATACACATTAGTAATTTATAATTGTTTAATTTATATCTATACATGTTAAACAATCACTAAGATTATTAATGCAAGTAGAACAAGGCACTTAACATTAGAAACAGTTAATTCCTTATAGAAGATATCCATCTTTACAAACACATTCTTAATTTGAATTTACAATTTAATTTGTATCTAGACAATTGATACAACCATTAAAATCACATTCATAACATGGTTGTTTGCATTTTAAACATGTTGTTATACTATTAGAATAAAAAGTAGATTTGCATATACATTGTGATTAGTCATTTATTATATGATTATCATCTAAACATGATAAACATTGTGAAGTAGATACATTACAAGTTTTGCATGGTTATAAACATTGAACACAAAAGTAATCGTTATCATAAGTCCATCCAGATTAACAAATACATTATTCTGGTTATTAATATAATTAATCTTAACAACTAATACATTTATTTATTGTTTATACACAATCTTTACATGGTAATTGACATTATATACATGTAATATTATCAGCATTAAGAATCCATCCTATTTTACATACACAGACATTATATTCATTTACTTATTAATTTTAATCAACACAAGTCAGACAATGATTCATATTATCTATACAACTTGAACAAGGAGATAAACATGATTAACAAGTTTAAAAATCCAATTAAAAATATCCAAAAGCACATTCACATTAGTTATGTTAGTTAGGTATAGATTAACTTAATGTAAAAGTAGAGACACAATCAGTACAATTATCAGCAATTAATTCACACTTAGAACATGGGGAATTACAAATTTAACATTAATTTGATCCATCCATGTAATATCCATCATTACAAACACATCGAAAATCTATTACTTATTAATTATTCTCAATGCATGAAGTACAATCATCTGAATAGTTTATACAATTAGAACATGGAGCAGAACAATTAAAACATTCTGAACCTGATAAATATTAACCTAAATCACATGATGTGCAATTATCACTAGTGTTTTCGCATGTCTTACAAGAATTATTACAAACTGAACAAATACTCCCTATTATAAAATAATGATCCACACAAGTTTGACATACACTACTTGATGTGCAAGTGGCACAATAAGTAGGACAAGCATAGCAATTTGAACCTGATTTATAAAACTTAGGAAAACATGTTGTGCATGAAATAGAACTGCAAACTTGGCATCCATTTGAACAAGCAGAACACAACTATGCAATATTTAAACGATATCCTGGATTGCAAGTGCTACAAAATTCTGGAACTTAACAACTTTAACAATTAGATGAACAATTCAAACATAAATCTCCAACTTAAACTTATCCTTAACTACAACTTAAAGTTACTAAAATAATATTAAAGAAACTTACATAAACAATGAAGAAGGATAATTTATATCCTTAAAATAGAACTAGGCATTAATAATAATAATTTATTATTTTGAACAATTGATGATGTAATTAACTTTGAATTAGATTTTATAATTCTTTATTATTTAACTTTTATTTATTTGAGCAGACTTTATTAAAGTATAAAAAATAATCCATTCAATTAAAAAAACAACATTAGAAAATATTTATCTGATTATTTTTTTACTTTGCTGATATAAAAATCTGTCTATTCAATTCATATTAGAATGAATTCCTTAAAATAAATAATTAATTTCAGCTCTTCTATAAAAATTATTTGGACTATTCTAGTATTCTTCGAAACATAACATTTTATAACAAACAGAAGGTTTTTAAATAAGAATCTAAATTTTTTGCTTTTATTAATATAAAATTTTTAACCAAAAAAACTAATAAATATTCTTAATTTATTAAGTTGGAATCAATTCTTCCTTTTAATTTATTATTAATATTTTATCCAAAAATACCAAGATAAGAAGGGAAAACTGATACCCCTAAGGTTTAAGTATAAAAAAATTGAAATATTTAACAAATACAATGAAAATAAGTAGATCAATAATCAAAACTTAGGGTTTTACTAATATGGCCAAAAATCAAAAACTTTATGAAAATAAACTTTTTTGAAAAATTTTTGTGTTATTCAAACTATTTTTTTAACATTATTAAAAACAACCTAAATTTCAAAGATGTATTTTATTCGACATTCTAATAATTTTTTATTTTAACGAGAGAATTTATTTAGAAAGAATTTCAGAACATTTTAAAAATTAAAAATATGTAAATTTTACTTATAATTAAAGAAAAATAAAAGAAAATTAATTTCTAATAAATATATTAAGGTATTTGTATCTTATCTTTTATCTATATCAACTATATTGAATCTAATTTCTAATTTTTTAATATATTACTTAAATATATAAATTCATAATATATTTTTTAAATTGAACTAAAACAATAAACCCACTTTTTTCCCTTTTTTGTATTCACCACTATAAAATATTTAAGACCGAAAGTTGAAATTATCACTTAATTCAATCTATTTTCCTGTTTCTATTGAATAAATATTATCTTTATTTCGTATTTAATGATTGTAAAATTCACAACCACTAAATTTTAGCAAAATTAAGATTCTAATACCTCATCTATTAATTTTGTTATTCCAATTCTAGTAAGTATTCCATGTTCTAATCTTTTATCCATTTTTTAATCACCATGATAAGTAATTTAACTTGCACTATCATATAAACCACCACTATTATTAATTAGGTGAAAATATTAATATGTATAAATACCCATTTTACATTATTTTTTCTATTAAAAATATCCCATCTACTAATCTGTAGACCAATTAAATATAAACCATTAAAAGTAATTTAACTCAAATTTTATAAATAATCTTTTAATAAAAAACTCTTAAAATGAATCACTAAGTTCAGGCTTAGATTAACCTAAATTATATTTTTGCGAAAAAAATAAACAATTTTTCACTGTAAATTATATTAAATATATTATAAATTAGGGATTGTCTACTTCTTTTTAATATAAAAATAGGTGAAAAAACATTTTTTTTGATGATAAAAAAAAATTTTTGTTTTCACCTATTAAAATATTTATCGAGTTATTAATTTAGATGAATATTATTGACTTATACTTTTATCATTGTTTAGGAAAAATTAATATATTTGTTTAATTAATATTTATTTAGATAATCTTAATTATATTATGCTATTGAGATGATATCTATATTTTAATAAATATTAATTCAAGTTTAAATTATAATACATAATTAGTTTAACAAATTTATTTATGATATTTTTTAATCAGGTATTGTAATTTTTATTAATATTAATTCATGTTT
>CAJJDN010000064.1:101707-126664 GCA_905182985.1 Paramecium sonneborni
TAAATTCTCTAATGAAATTATTAATTATAATTATTTTCACTTAAAAAATTTTAGATTGTGGGTTGATTAATTATATAAATCACTGCGTAAAAATATTTTTTAATACAAAGTTCTAACCCCTTTGTCAACTTGAGTTAAAAAGATATTTTCTTTAATTTATTTATAACTAAAAAATAATTTAATTAAAAGTATTTTATTGATAAATATTATTAATATAAGAGATAAAATTTTTATAATCTATTGTAATTTCATAAAAGGATTATTTATTTTAAGATGAAAATAATTTTTTAAGCTATTTCTTTTTTCATTTCTTTTATGTCTAATTCTAACTCTTCTAAAATTATCAATCATGTAATAATTATCTCATATAACTTTTGGGTTTTTCTTAGAAAGTCCAAATAATATCTTCAAAAAAAAATTTTTTTAAATAACTACATGCAATTCTCTTCGAGGATCAAAAATTTTTATTCCCTCCACTAAAGTTATTTTATAAATCAAATTATTTCTAAAATGAAGAAAGATTCTCTATTTGTATATTAAATTAATTTTTTTTGATAAAATAAATGAATAAACTAATTAGTCGCAGAGATTTTCTGTAGAATCCATTTATTGATATTAAGAAGAAATTATAAAAATAGAGAATTTATACATTCAAAAATTTAACAGCTTGTATTAGAATATATTGCCATGAATTATTTCCTCAAGAAAGGCTATTAACAAATAAAATAAAATCAACAATAAGTTTTCTATTTAAGTCATTATTTTATAATTTTTATTTTTAGCTACATTTGATAGAAATCTAAAGAAATTCAGATTAGATCATCTCTAAAAAATTGGAAATTAATTTATTTCATTTTATTGATTAATCTTTTTGTTTCATATAAAAAGAATAATAAAAAGAATTATGATATATCAAAAATATAACAACTCTTTAAAATAAAATATTGTAATTTATATTTGATAACTTCATAGTTTCTTAATATTTCATTTATTTATTGCTTTTTCTAATAAATGTGCATTATTCTTGATTACCTCAACTATATCACTTTATAATAAAGAAAATTGAGCTGATAATTCGATATTTGGAAGTTTAGGTAAATCCTTAAATAATGAATCAGGTAATTTATTTAATCCTAAAATAATTTGATTTTATTGACTGATTTCATCAATACAATTTTATGTAGTTATTGTGGACGACTAAATACATCTAGAAAAAATGATAATTCACTTCAAATTGTTGATTTATATCTTTAAATGTAGCTTCAATTTAATTTTGTATAGTCTCATTTGGCTGCATCTTTTTGAATAGAAACTTTTTAAACAAAAATAACTTAATTAATAATTTTAAGAAAAGAAATTATAATCTTTATTTATTAATTATTTGATAGAATAATGTTGAGATATATCAATTTTATGATGGAATCTAATGAAAAGAATATTAATATTCTTACTTTTGTTTTTGTGAAGCCAATTTTCATCAATTTTTTACAAAACTAAGCTTTTTTATTTTTAAAAACTAAAAAATTATTCATTTAATTTGATTTTTCTATAAAATTTTAAAAGCTAGCTTTATTGATCTTAATGCTTAAAAATTTTATCCTCCAATGTACGATTAAATGTTTATTTTCCTTTTATTGGTTGAATAGCTTATATCTTCTTTAAAATATAAATGAATTTATTTATCTCTTAAAATTATAATTTTCTAAAAATAATATTATATTCTCTGTGAACAACAAACATTATCCTTTTTAATTTTTTATTGATTCTCAAAATTATTCAGGTAAACTTCTTCTTTAGTCTGCTCAACTAAGAAGATTTTCATAAAAATTGAGTAATAGCTTATTAGATATTCAAATTGTAGCAATCAATAATAGAAATAAATGATTTATTAGTATGGATACTTTTATTTCCATTCTTTGTTTATGAAATATGAAATATTTGAAATGTCACATCTTTGTCTATAGACTCATATATACTAGGCGATACCTCAAAAACATCTTCTTGTTGAAATATATCCTGTAATTCATCTGTATTGAATATTATTTGGTAAAATGCAGATGCTTATACTTTATATTTTATAAACAATAATTCCTATATGATTTTTTCCTAAATATTTTCAAGTAAAAAGGCTTTCTTATGCTTCATTGATAATTTCAATTCTAACATTGGGTTTTATTACTTCAAGTAGAATTCTAATTCCTATATATTACTTATGAAACTTTGAATTGAAATGTTATCTTAATGCAGAATTAATTATTAATATTATATCATATTTTATAATAAATTAGCTAAAAATAATTCTGTTTACTAAAAGATGAGTATCTAATTATTATTCATATGTGCATATATTCACATCCAGATTCCTTTATTATTTATAATATTTTTGATTCTTATCCATGATATAAAAGGAGCTTTTACTAATATTTTTTTAATTAATTATTTTATTTTATGAATTCTAATTCAAAGAATTTTGATGTATTGAAAGATATGACATGTGAAGTACATTAAGGTAAGAAAGTGACTTCTGTAATGTTCGAATAAAGTAAATCAATAAGTTTATAATAATGTTTCTAATGTGATCAATGTTGTATTAATAACCCCAAACTCCAAAGAATGACATTAGAGAACTTGATAAATTATTGCAATAAAAAAAAAGAATAAAATTTCAATGAGAGACTTTATATTTTATTAGAAATATATAACAAGTCTATAGATAATTTAAAGACGCTTACTTAAAATTTAGAGAAAGAAGTTCTAAATTTGATAAAATAAGTAGATAAATATTTAGATTAAAAACTATTTGATATTTATAAGTTAGTTGCATCGTAAGAATTATACATGCACATCAACCATTAGAGATTGACAGATGACAATGAAGAGCTATTTAAAAAATAAATAAATGAGGATTTTAATAAGTAGATATTACAAAAAATAGAACCATTCAAGGATTTTAATGAATACCCAAAATTTGAAAAAGAATTCGATAATTTTTTATTGAAGTTGAATGAAAAGAAATAATAAGAATAAGGTTTCTAAACAGTTGGTTACCCTATAACTTAACCAGAAGTTTGTTATTCAATAGATTTCAATAATACTAATAATCTTATGATTTCAGGATGTAATAATAATATAAGAGTTTGGGAGTTTAATGCTGGAAAAATGAATTAAATTCATAACATTGAAGCTCATTCAAGTTAAGTCACTTATTTATTATTCAGTAAAATTTAAAATAATTTCATTTCTGGTTCTTCAGAAGGAAGCTTGAAGTGTTGGAGTATTAAAAATAATAAATAATTGGAATCTTCAGATACTTATGAATATCATCCTAAAGGGATAAGCTGTATAATTACGAATAAATCAGAAAATTTGCTTTTCACAGGGGATATGGAATAAAATATCTTAATTTGGGAAGCCAACTTTAGTTTAAAGTAACTACAATTTTTGACTTCATTAGTTTCACACTAAAATCGTATATTTGGATTAAGTTTGAATGAATCAGAAACTATTTTAGCTTCTTGTAGTTATGATAAACAAATCATAATTTGGAGGAAAATATCAAACTAACAATGGTAATTTGAAAGAAATATTAACTAATATTATTCAGAATTTGGAATAAGAATTAAATTTATTAGTAATGATCGATTAATATGGATACCTGGGAGTAGGGAGAGTTAGGATTGTTTATTTGATATTCAACTTGATGATAAAAATGTTTTAAAATAATTATAAAAATAAGAGTTATCTAAGTGTTAAAATACTATTGATGGAGTTTATTTTCCTATTGTTTGTCTGAAGGTTAACGGATAAAATATAATTATTGTCAAACATAAATTAACTATTTATCTATTCAAAGTAACAAAGAAAGGCGATTTAAGTATTGTCGCCTTATGGATATAAAAATCTGCAGATTTCTTTGGAGCAGTCACAAATGATGGATAATATATGGTTATTTGGGAATAATCTGAACAGAGATATTAAATTTATAAAATTGTTATTTGATTAATAATAAAAATTAATAATTTAATATCATTTTTTTATACTTTTTATTTTCTTATACATAAATTGCAAAATAAGATTTTTATAATTAAAATATACACGATTCTTAATTAAATCTTAAAGAACTAATTTTAAAAATTAAATTTATCCATCCATTTAGAAAAAAGAAACTTTTGACAAACTTAAAGAAGAAGAAGAACACGAGCATTAAAAATGTATGTCTTATCAAAATTAAAGAAAAATGGCAATTAGAATTATTTACTTGACGCAAAACGAAATTATTTAAAAAAAAGAATTGATTATCCAAAATACATTTTTGATATTTTTTAGATTTAAAATCAATTTTAGTACTTGCAATAGTCTTCAGATAAACCCTTAAATTCTTAAATTAAATTTAATAAATAATCTCAAAATAAAAATTCAATGCTAGAACTCCATATAGCGTTTACCAATAATTATTAATAAATTTTATGAAAATAAATTAAATCACATAGAAAAAGAATATGATTGATAATTCAGGTAATTAATTAATTAAAATTATTATTACATTGATATTTGTTTGATATTTATTTTGATCCATTTAAAAAGAAATTTATAAATAAAAAATGGGTTCTAAACTATGAAATATAATAATTCTTTCTAAAATTTTGATTAAAAATTATTCAAAAATAATGACTTATTAAAATTAGCATGTTAAATAATCAAGGTTTAAGATATTATAATTCTTAGATTAAGATGTATACTTAAGTTAGTTTAGAAAGAAGACCATTTTAATAATTAAGCAAGAATTTTAATTAATATAGAGTTTTTTAGCATAATTTTCCAAACAGCCATCCTTAAATTTTTGCTACAAAATAAATGACTCTTAAATGGTTTGATTCTGATACATGGGAGATAAAAATAAATAAATTCAAATCAAATTAAAATAAACCTCTTTTTAAATGATGATAGATATTGAAAAATAATTTGTAATAACACCCACTTGAAAAGGATCCCATAATGATGATGGAGAAATAAATTAGCATAATGATAGATTAAAAAAACATTTAAAAGTAATTTAAATTGTTAAATTAAGAAAAATATTTCGAAATTATTGTCCAAATCAATTTTAAGAAAATTTGTCACAAGATTTAATTCAATTTATTCTAAATTTAGAAGATTAAAAAAAAAAAGAATTTTGATCACCTAAAGAACCTAAAAAATAATTTAATAGGAGGTAAATAATTTTTAAATATTCAGAATTAATCTAATAGAAAGCAAGAAGTTGAATCAGCTATCATAAATGTGAAGGATTAGAATTAATAAAGTTTAGTGATACATTATAGAAAGTAATAGATATTTATAAATAAATTATAGAATTTTTCAGATAAAGAATTAGGAAGAGTTTTGGAAAAGAAAATATAAAGTTTAGAATTTTTTAGAGCAGAGAAATATGAAAATAAAAATAATGTTAAGGAATACTTATTAAAATGAAAGGAATATCACATTTCCATTTAGAAGAGATATTATTGTTTTAAAGCATTTTAAAATAAATACAAAAAATGATAAGAATATTTCGTTATTGATTTAAAAAATATTAATTAGATTCATTATTGTTCTCTTTGTTGGACAACTAAATAATTAGGGGTATTAGATAAAAAAAGGATAGCTATTGATATAATTAGAAAAGCTAATTGAATTGCTAATGTAAAGTAACTGATGGTGTCTTTCTAAATTTAGATGTTATAATAACATAGTCAAAATGTACACAATCACCTAAGGCACATTCATTCTGATAATTGCAACAGGAAGTTTAACAAATATAATTAGAGCATTGAACAATTAAAAAAAACATTATTAATAAAATTAATGAAAAATAACTTGATGATATGTAGGTGTCAAAATATTTGAAAATAATACCAATCGAATAATAGTGTATCAAAATATTTCATAGGTTCTAATGAAATGTGATTAATTGATTTTAGAAGATGTTTTTATTTAAACAATATTTAGAGATATGAAAATACAATCAATATAACTCATCAAAAATAAAAGAAGAATTAATGAATTATTATTAATATTAAAAATATCTACTTCTTAGAAATTTTATCCGTCAGAAAACAGTATTAAGAAATAAAAATATTTTATATAATTTTTAGAACAAAAACGTAAGAGTAAATAATAGATAAAAAATTTATATAGAATTATGGTTGATATTATGACTGAGAAATCTTTTATAATAAAGTAAATAAATTGAGGAAATAGAAGAAGAGTTTTAGTTTTTGTATAAAATGTTAAAATATATTAAAGATAAATAATAGTCTGATATTAATAAAAGTCTTATGAAAATTATAGTTAAATGTTTTTAAATAAGGGAGCATGCATAAAAACAATTAAAATAATTTTAGCATGGAAGTATTTTATAAGGTTAATGATAAATAAATATTGAAATAAATGTAATATATATATATAAATTTCGTTTGTTTATTAAAAGGAGCTAGTCAGACACACTCAAGTCTTCACATATTTGTTGACATTAATAGCCATAAAGAATACTAATGAACAACAGATATGGATGGGCATCGCGAATCGCATTCCATGAAATAGAATGGATTCATATTCCTAATTATAGACAAGAGTGCATGCTGAATCATTCTAGCTTGGTTGGTTGCCTACATTTGCTGAAGCAAAGTGTAAGTAACTACTATAGACATGATCCTGTACGAGTACAGTCTTAAGATAATTCATATTTTTTTAGACCTTAAATATAAAACTATTTTTCATATAAATATGGGTTCATATTTAATTATATTAAATGTTAGAAATAATTGAAGTGGTAAATCAAATAAAGAATAAATTGAGTCTTAAAAATGTAATAATTAATTTTAAGATAAAAAGGAGAGTGATTTAATAATATAATCATTTATATTGGGAGTATTGTAAGGGAAGAGCAAAAATCCAAATAATTAAGATTTATTAGAATAAAATTTAGAAATCATTATGAGTTTAAATATGCTAATAGACATCAATTTATATAATCCATAAAGAGTTCAAAAGTTATATAATGATGCTCTATAAGGATCTAAAGATGTATTGCATTATATTTAAATTTAAGTTAAATCAACTTTCAATTTAATTAGAGAAAGAAGTGTTTGAAATAAATGAATATCAATAAGAGAATATAAGTTTCATCTAAAAAGTACCAGAATAAAAATAAAGTAATATATAGTCAAGATTAGTAAAATCTTAATAGAATTAATAATAAGGATAATAAAAATATTAATAATTAGATGTTTACTATTTAGATTCTTAGTTTCTATAACCATAGTAATAATAAATAAATTATGACAATTTTTAAAATGCCTCGATGATATATAATTAATTACGATAGAATAAATCAAATGATGAATCAAAAAGTATAGAATTGGCAATGTAATTGTAAAGATAGTAATTGATTATTTTATATTATGATAGATTTGAAAAAGAGGTGGATGAAGATAAAACGAATTAAATTGAATGTTAAATTTGTCTTGAGAATATACCATTTATTGAGATGGCAACTTTATATTGTTCACACATATTTCATTAAAAATGTTTAAATTAACATTGCACTAATTAAATATAAAGCAGATAATTTCCAATTTTATGTCCTTCTGGATGTAAGAATAACATAATATATACTGATTTAATAGAAGTATTAGATGATCGTTAGTTATTAGAATTTTAATAATTAACATTTAAAGCTTATGTTGAAAGTCACGGAGAAGATGTATATAATTATATTAATAAACAGTATTCTTGGTGTCCAACTCCAGATTGTTAATATGTTTTTATTGCAGGAGATAATTCTTAATTGAATTGTCCAGTTTGTAAGAAATCATATTGTTTGTAATGTAAAATTGAATATCATAATGGATTTTCTTGTAAAGAATATTAAGATAAAAAAAAAATGGAATCTAATTTAAAGAAAGAGAAATTTTTAGATGATAAATTTTTTAGTTTTATTAAAGGTTCTAAATTTAAATAATGTCCTAAATGTAAAATGTGGGTTGAAAAGAGTGAAGGTTGTAATCATATGACTTGTAGATGTAAATTTCAATTTTGTTATGTTTGTGGAGGAGTATATGAGAAATGTGAATGTGTGAAATAAGCTCATGCTAATTGGCCTTCACCTTTTAGAAGAAATAGAAGATGATGAATTATTATATATAATATATATAATAATAGTTATAAAAATATTTTGAATTTAATTATTATTAATATATATATATATACATATAAAAAAGAAAAGATGGCCGAAGAATAATAACCATTCTCATTTACTCCTGAAGGTGGAAGTGCTAGTAATTCAACCAAGGATTATACAGGCAAAGGAATAGCTACGTATTATTATTATGTAATGAAACAGTTATCCAAATGGTGATACATATGAAGGATAATATGTAAATGGAGTTAGAGAAGGAAAGGGCAAATACACTTATAATCCATCAGGAGATAGATATGAAGGAGAATTCCAATAGAATTTGAAACATGGAATTGGAAGATTAATTTACAATAATAATAAAGGAGAATATTATGGATAATGGGAATAAGGATTAAGACATGGAGAAGGATTATATACTTATGCTAATAAAGATGTCTATTCAGGATAATGGTCTTAAGGTAAAAAAAATGGATAAGGAACTTATGTTTTTAATGATACTGCCATGAGAGTATTTTTTATTATTTATATCTAATAGTTTAGAGGTACTTGGAATGATAATCAAATTGTTGATGGAGAATGGATCTATCCTAATGGAATTGTCTATAGAGGACCATTTTAACATAATAAACCTAATGGAGTTGGCAAATTTGAATTTCCTAATAAAAATTAAGTTGAAGGCTATTACACTTAAACTATTGTTCCTAATGCTAATCCTGATGACACTACATTAAATATATAATTAGAATGGGTTACAACAAAACATTATTGATGATTTATACATAATCAAAAATTATTTTATTATTATTATTATTATCTAAGTTTTGCTTTTCTTTTTAAACTTGGTATTAAATCAATCCTTTATTTATTATTAACTAATTATTTCTTTTGATTCTATTAATTTTATTCTTATTTTTTGTTTATTTCTTATCCTATATTCTCTTTTTCTTATTCATATTTATCATAATGATCATTTAATTTTAATTTCATTTCTTCTAAATCTTAATTCTTTTTAAAAGAAGGACTTTCTGTTGTTCTTAAAATCTTCTTTTATTCCTTATTAAATGTTCCAAATTCAAAATTATATTATTATTTATCTGGTGTATTCTTTAATTAATCTATTTTAATCTAATTAAATCTTCTTAAAATATCAATCATCATTTTTATTAATTATTATATTAGCAACTAGAAATTCTATTGAACAATATCTATTTCAATTGTCTTAATACTTCCACAATAATTTTAAAATAATCCACTCAACTTTTCATGACTATTACAAACTTCAAATAATTCTTTATAATTTTAAAGCATTTAATCCTAGCTTTATTCTAAAAAATGAATACTTATTTCTACAATTAAATCCTATTGATAATGCTACTTCATCTTCACTACTACTTGATGATGAACTCAATCTTATCTTCTTTTTACTGCTTTTATTCTTAACGATCATTTTATTATTATTTACTTTCACTGATTACACTTTATATTGAATACTCTATATATCCTATTAAATCTATGTTAATTATTATCTTATATTTAAATCTTCTAAATTCTTTCTTTTATGTATATGTTACCTATACAAATTATTTATATTATTTTACATCTACATTTAAAATAATCCATTTTAAAATTCTAAATTCTACATCTTCTTAAATAAATCCTTCTCATTATTGCATGATCTTCCAGTATCATTATCTTCTGTTACAAATTGTTTAATAACTGCACCTTTTGTCTATTATTATTTTAATCTTTCTATACTCTAGATGTACTTAAATTTCCTATCTCTGTTTTTATTTATCCATCTTCTTGTTTTAATTAAGTATTTGTATATGAAACATCTTTCAATCTCAACTAATGGAACTTCATTTATATTAAATTTGAAAATAAAACAATTAAATTTTAATGCCACCTAAGAAGGATAATAAAAAAGAAGTAAAAATTACATCTATTTCACATATAGTTAGTTTTATCAGAAGATGATGGTACTGGTATCCTAAAAAATATTGTACAATTCAAAATACAATTTCAAGTGGTTACATAAAATATCTAAAACATTGTAATCATGTATGAATGGTTAAATGCAAATTCAACAGAAAGATATGATACTGGTTTAATTGATTAATGGAATGTTGTTTCAAATGAACCTCAATAGAATCCTGATGATCCACCAATTATTACATATTCTTTAGAAAGAGTTTTTGATTAAATAAGATTTATTGATTCTTTAGCTGAAGTGTTATCGAAAAAAAAATTATTCATGTATTTTATTAATGCAGATGATATGAAAGTTCTACAAGAATTTTAATTTGATTATAGTTTGATGCTCAATACTCCAAGTGTATAAAATTAATCCTTATTTAGTTCGAATTTACTTACTCTAAATTAAAAATAATGGAAATTTTGGATTTTAAATTCAATATATAAAGTGATAAGCCATTATTACATGAATAATTAAGAGCTAAATTAAATCCATTTTAAGTTGAAATTGTATCATGTGAAAATATTCCTATTTAAGCATAAAAATCATATGAATTATGCTATGTCTAATATGAATTTTATGATGGTACTATTATAAAAACTGATATGTAAGTATAAATGTAAAATATGTACTTTAATTCTTAACATATATTTTTATTGGGTACAATGGATGTTATAAAGTATTTTGAAACAAAACCATTAAAGTTTGAATTACATGATAAAGATGAAATAGTCAGAAATGATGTAAAAGAAGAATTATAATTATTTGATATAGAAAAATGGTTATAAATAGAAGAAGAAAAAAATAAACCACCTGAACCTGATTTTACATTAGATCCAAAGACAGGTAAGAAAATACCAAAAAAAGAATAAAAAAAAGAAGATAAAAAAGAAGTTAAGAAAGAAGTTAAGAAAGATGCTAAAAAAGATAATAAAAAGAAAGAAGTAAAATTAGGAGAACCAATATTAGAAGAATAACCTAAAAAATAATATAATAGAAATAATCATGGTGTAGCAATAATGAATTTAAGTGCATTTATTCATTCAAATGTTAAAGAAGTAGATTTATTATCTGGAATTGTTCCAAGAAGAGTTTTCGAAGATACTGAATCTAATAATTTAGATTTAAATACAACAGCTAGAAAAAACATTCCAAAAGTATTTACAGCTACAAATTATTTGGATTAATAGGCTACTATGTATGTTAAATTTGAGATGTCAAATGCATTAATTAAAAAATGATATAATAAATATTATTATTAATTATGAATTATCACTTAAAAATATCGGAACATTCCGAATCTGTTTAAGATATTTATTATCTTTATTAATAGAATTATTTTTATAAAGTTTCTTCTTCTGACAAATGGGATTTAAATGTTGATAATTATGATTACAATCTAAATTAATAATATTAATAATAATATTTACGTTTAAATTTCATCCATCTTTGTCAATAGAATTTATTCTAGTCCTTTTACATATTCATCCACATCTGAACCAGGTTTATCTATATTATGCAATAACATCATTTCCTAAATATATGAATTTAAATTTACTTATTTAACTAATTCAACCATTTAATCTATGTGAGATCTATGACTTGAAATTAGATTTTCTTCCTCCTCCAAAATTACACTAATTAATTACTCATGTTTTTATCCTATTTTCATTAAATCATCTTCCATAGATTAATTTATTTCTATATAATTATTTCATATATTTATACTTGTCTTTCTTTCAATTTGTCCTGGAAATAGATTTTCATTCATATAAGGTTTTGGATCTTAAAGTTAAGGAGATGGCTTATTTTATGATTATTTACTTTTAGAATCATTAATCTTCAATTATGGTTATTATTATTATTATAAGGGAATAATTGGCTGAGGTTATGGAGGAGGTGGTTAAATATAATTTTAATATGTATAAGTAGGTTATTAGGGTTATTATGATATTATCATTCCAGGTACAGAATTTTATAAATTTAAAAATTATGGTTGCTGAAATAGATTCTAGTTTTAATAATTTTATAAAGGA
Organism: Paramecium sonneborni; assembly: GCA_905182985.1. NCBI lineage: Eukaryota > Ciliophora > Oligohymenophorea > Peniculida > Parameciidae > Paramecium > Paramecium sonneborni. Next base: position 113,898 of record CAJJDN010000064.1, read on the forward strand.
TTATTTTTAAATGGATTGAATTATGGTTATTATTATTATTATTATAATGATTATGGAATTATAGGTTATTTCTACATTTTTATTGGTTATTATTATCTTGGTAACATCAACTCTCTTGCTAATTTATCTAATGAAGTAACTTAATCTTTTAATTCTTTATCATTAGGTTTTTTAAGTTCCTTTACTCTATCAGCATATCGTAAAGTATTTAGAGTATGTTCAGAAGATGAATTAGATGGTGAAAAGTTTCCAATCATTACAGTTTTACAATTTCCAATAAAGGAGTCTTTTAAAACTAAAGTTAATTTAGATCCTCTAAATGGAGTGTGATTTTTATTTAAATCTAAAGCTCTTATACATTCTTTTAATGCTAATAATGATTTATTAATTTCAGCTCCATCAAATCTTGTTTATTTATTTGTATCACTTACATCTGCTCCTCTTTCACTTCCTGCTAAATCTATAAATGATAATTTTCCATGAGATCTCGATCCATCTTTTAATGCTATTTATAAAATTGCATGAGATCGAGAAGAATCACTATTAGATGAGTTAGATGCTGTAATTCTTGATGCACTACCTTATTCAATTACTTTCATAAGTTATTCTACAGATTGTACTTTTCTTTCTTGCAAACCAACGATATTCACATTCCCTTTCGCATCTTCTCGTGCTTAAAGTAGAGATCTATCATTTAAAAGATCAAATAATTTTCCACAATAAATTTCATAAAATGAGATTGCTATTTGAAGATGGCCATAACATTCATTATTGAGTAAACAAAATATGTCATAAGCAGCCAATAAATATAACCCTGGCACTCTATCTTGATAATCACCTAACATGGTGTAAGTTTTGCCAGATCCTGTTTATCCATAAGCAAAACATGTTACTTTGGCCTTATTAAATGCTGCTTCAACTATGGGACGGACAATTTACAAATATAATTGTTCATTAGTGGTATTTTCATCAAAGGCTGCATCAAAATTAAATTAATGCTCTTCAATATATTTAGTAAGATCAACTTTGGTTCTAAAATGTGTAATGAATATTTAAGGAATACCTTTATTCTTTGACAATGACTTAACTTTATTAATTAGAGACATCAACAATATCAATATCACCTTTATTGATTTCTTTCTTATTTAATGGTCTTTTACGAACTGCCACTATGATTTTAGGTTCACCTTGTTCAATTAACATTTTAAATTTTACTTTTTTTTTGAATTTAATTTGTTATTTTTAGTTCGTTATCACTACAACATTAATATATATGTAATCTAATCCAAAAATTACTCCCAATAATCCTTTTTACACAGGCACTTATCCATAAACCATCTTAATAAAGGATAGATAACAACCTACTAAAACCCGATACGATAGGTAATCCCAACCCATCATTAGAGGCAAAGGTAAACATGTAGTTACTTTTAAACCTGATATTCACAAAATCTATTCTGTTGAAAATTGGAAAATATATAACATGGAGAATGATAACTAACCTAATGATAACAAATGTTGCTTTATACTCTGACTATAATTTATTAATATATATATATATAGTTATATTTCTCATCTTAACTTTGATTTCAATTTAGCTTGATAATCTAAATTCTCTTTTTATACTTTTTCTAATTATTATGATTTCTCCAAAACCTTCTATCTCAATCGTTCTACTTCTCTCTCCTATAGTTCAAACTTACTCATTAACTCATTCATTGTTATACTATTTATTTTAGCTTCTTCAGCATATTTCTGTAACTGTTTATGTTAACCAGCCAAACTTCGATAACTATCCGTTTATCTAGACAAATCATTTATCAAACTCTCATTCTACTATTTTAATATATTTATTTCTCCTTCTTTTGTTTATAATTATTCCATTATTTCTTCTTAATTTTTATTTTTTCCATTCATACTCATCAAATCTTTCAACTGAACCTATAATTTATATATTTGATCATCCTTTTATTTTATTATATTGTTCAATCTACTGCATTCTTCTCCTAACATATTTGTTTTGCATTCCAATTCTCGAAAATTCTTACCAAAATATTACTTTTATTCTTAATGCTAATTTTCTAATTTTTAATTCATCAATTTCATTTATTAGTTTTATTCTTTATATCCCAATAATTCTTATTCCAAAAACTCTATTAATAGTTATTTTTATTTATGTATATCATTCACTTCCAATTCATGGTTCTTTTCTTCATTCTCTAAATTTGTCTCTAATCTCTTTATTAAACTTTGTTCTCTTTACTACTACTATTATAATAAACAAATTTATTCCTATGATTTACCATACATACCAGTCAACTCATTTATTTTAGATTATAATTATTCTTTATGTTAACAATAAGTCTATTACAAATGTTCAAAATCACTTTCGACTTATTTTAACTTATTTGTAAGTGTATTTTCTATTGACTTCTTTTAATCTGCTCTCTCTTTTACTTTTTCTAATTCATTACTTAATCCTTAATTTTATTCTCTTTAACAACCCAACTTACTTTTCAATTCTAAAACATGTTACTCCTATGAAGTTATAATTGCTTATTATTTTAGTAATGTAAACTCTTGATCTTTTGATTAACAATCAAATTATTGAATTGCTTATGATAGCTTCTCTTCTAAAACATTATTACTTTTTTTTAAATTTATTAATTGTCTTTCCTAACTTATTAAATTAATTTATTTACCATAACTTCAACTAAATTTTAATTCTTATTATCAGAATTAGATATTTATGTTAAATTTTATTTAAGAAGTGAAATCTCTTATTTGGCTTAAAGTTATTCTTATTTAAGTGTTTATCTATGTTTTGATTCCAATTATTCCATCTAAAATTTCATAGTCGCAACCTCTTGTTTCCAACTCAAATCCATAGATCTAACAGTTTCATTGTGAGTTTTTTCTTACAACTCATATTTTTATTTATGGTAATCAACTTGATTCTATTTAATTTAATAATATTTTATACTTTCAGATCTTGATTTTCAATAGCTATTTTTGGATCTTATTAAATAATAAATTAAGGTTCTAGTGCTTTAACCTTTAATTATTAATTTTCTAACTATAATCTATCAATTTCCTTAATAAAAGTTTCTAAATCTTAAATTTAATTATTGTTTTTATTATTGTTAACAATAGTTGTCTAAGATTATGTTTTGTGTTATGAATATGTTAGTTATTATTACTATTATTATTACTACTATTATTACTATTATTATTATTATTACTATTATTATTATTATTATTACTACTATTATTAGTATTATTACTATTATTATTATTATTACTACTATTACTATTATTATTACTATTATTATTATTATTACTACTATTACTATTATTATTATTACTACTATTATTATTATTATTACTATTATTATTGTTACTATGAATGTAATTACTACTATTGCTATTATTATTATTATGATTAAGAATATTAATTTAATGTATTAGGTTTAATAAATGAATATGATTTGAGTTCTTATTTGTAATCTATTTTATTTTCTCTTTTATCAATAGAGTTATATTATGATAAGGGTTATCTTAGTGTTGTATTCATGTGATTATTAATTAACGGATAAAAATAATTATAAATTTTAATGTGAAATAATCATTATAAAGTTAATTAGGGCTCATTCATTTCCTTTTAACTAGAAAATAGTAAATAAATAGAATTACGTCCACTTATTTCCACAAATAGGATTATTTTTATTTGCACAAATGTATTGAATAATGATTTCCTTTTCATTCTTATCAGTTTTAAGAAAATAGATAGCTTCATCATAATTGCATCTAAATAGGATGTTATTAATTACTTATTACAAATTACTCTTTTTCTAGGCATTGATGGATCAAGTATAAGTGTATTATCTGTGATATCAATAGCTTTTGCTGCCTAATAATCTTTTTTGAGTAAGAGAGCTTCTTTATTGAATGACTTATCAATTTTGACTTCAATAATTCCATTGTCTCCACATTCTTAATTTCTGCATTTAAATTGTAATATTTCAATGTTATCTCCATCATGATATGGTTTAAGAAGATTCTTACATTTGGGACAGAATCTCCAGCCATTGTAATTTTTGACTTCCATAAATTTTAGTTAAAATAATTAATGGATTTATTAGAAGACCCAAAAGGAGATAGATAAGTTAATAAAATACCTACACCACCACATAAACCTTTAAGTTAAGAGTTATTGTTTATAGATGAAAAACCAAACTGGAAATTACTAAAAGATCACCTTTTTAAAGAGGGAAGAATAACTAAAAACTAGATTATGAAAATAGTTGAAATGTGCAATTATTATCTAAAAAATGAAGGTAATGTAATTTATGTAGATGATCCTCTAACTGTAGTTGGAGATATTCATGGATAATATTATGATTTAATGAAAGTATTACAAATGGGAGGTGATCCAGATCAAGGCAAATATGTATGAAAATTTCAATATTTACATGTTTTTTTAGGTGATTATGTAGACAGAGGATCCTTTTCAATAGAAGTAGTTGTGTTATTATATGCAATGAAGATCTATTATCCTACTAGAGTATTTCTACTTAGAGGAAATCATGAATGTAAATAATTAACAAGCTACTTCAATTTTAGAGATGAATGTCTCTACAAATATGACCAAGAAGTATATGAAACTATAATGTCATCTTTTGATAACATGCCTTTAGTTGCCTTAATAAATAATAAATTTTTATGTTTACATGGAGGCATATCTCCTGATTTAAAATCAGTATAGAAAGAATCTTATGCATTTAGTTAGCTGATGTTGAAAGAATAGATAGGTTTAGAGAACCACCAAAAGCAGGACTTTTTTGTGATATTTTATGGGCTGACCCAGTTGAAAATGATGAACTTTATGATGATATTCATTATAGAGGTAATGATACTAGAGGTTGTAGTTGGTTTTTTGGTGAAAAAGCAGTCTAACCACTATTAGATAACAATAAGTTCATTTGTTTAATTAGAGCTCATGAAGCTTAATTAGAAGGATATAGATTATATAAATACAATGAAAAAATGAAAGAATTTCCTCAAGTGTTAACGATATTTAGTGCTCCTAATTATTGTGATGTCTATAACAATAAAGCAGCTATTTTAAAATTCGAAAATTGCACTCTTAATATTTCTCAATTTAATTATTCTTAACATCCTTATTTACTTCCTCATTTTTTAGATATTTTTTCATGGTCTATACCATTTGTAACAGAAAAGGTAACTGAGATGCTTAATTATATATTATAACCAAGACCTGGTGAGAAATTAGATGATTCAGATGATGAAAAACCAAATAATTAAGGAGTAATAAAATAACCTATGAATCAATCATAAGTTAGTAGTCGTCCCTTAGGGAAATTATAATAAATAACATAAAAATAAATTGATATAACAAAATCAAAAATCTCTTTTGTTTCTAAAATGATGAAAATGTAAACAGTATTAAGGTAAGAAAGAGAAAACATCATAAAATTAAAAGGATTATGTCCTGACAAACGTATTCCTAGAGGAGTGTTATTATAGGGAGCAGAAGGAATAAAAGATGCACTTGAACATTTCAATACAACTAGAGCTGCTGATAGAATCAATGAGAAATGGCCAGAAAGTTAATGATTTATTTACATTATATTTAATAATGAATGAAAAAACTGTTGACAAATATAAACTCTTAACGACAGATCTTTTAGGAGTAGGATCATTTGCTAAAGTATACAAAGGAATTGATACTACCAATAATAGATAAGTTGCAATTAAAATGCTTCCAAAATACAATATTCTAAATGACAAATATTTGATGGAAGGATTAAGAAGAGAATTATCAGTAATGCAAAAACTAAGAGGAAATAATGTAGTTCGTTTATTAGATACTCTTGAATCACAAAATAATTATTATATAGTTTAAGAATTCTGTAAGGATGGAGATCTAGGAACTTATCTTAAAAAATAATAATATCTAACTGAAGTTGGAGCTATTCGTATATTAACAGATATCTTAAATGGTTTCATTGAATTATTATAATAAGGAATTATTCATAGAGATTTGAAACCTGCTAATATTCTTGTTCATCAAAATACTTTTAAATTAGGAGGTATTTTTATTAATTTATTAGATTTCGGATTTGCTAAGTGTATATCAAATTTCTAAAGAGATGTTATGGAATCTGTTGTTGGAACTCCACTTTATATGGCACCATAAATATTAATGAGAGAAACATATACTAGTAAATGTGATATATGGTCTATTGGATGCATTTTCTATGAATGTATTTTTAGGAGAACTCCATGGATTGCTAATAGTGTACCTTAATTACTCAATACTATTTTGAAATATCCTGTCTAATTTCCTTCTTATATATCAATGGAAGCTAAAGATTTTATATTGAAATGTCTTGAAATTGAAGAAGATAAACGAATGGGATGGAATGATCTATATAGACATCCATTAATATATTAAAAGTTCAAGGATCATGTTGATAAAGTCATTAATATGGAAGCTTAGGCAGAATTCATTATTAATGAATTAAGATAGATGATAGTTGTTAAATAAATTGACTTGCTTGAAACATTTAAAAAACTTTAAATTTAAGATAATTAATTCTTAACTTTTAAAGAATTGTAAATGTTATTAAATGAAATCGATCCTAAACTCAATCGTCAATAAATAGAATTTGTTTTTAATATGATTGATGTAGACAAAACTAACTTAATTAATTTCCTAGAATTTTAAAGATGTTTACAATAGCATAAAGTTAGAATAAGTCTACAAGAAATTAAACCTGATATTATTTATGAAAATAGTCCATTATTATAAACACCAAAATGGAAATAGGAGTTTAAAAAAATTAAAGATAAAATAGAAGAGGAAGATAAAAGCTTAGTTAAGCTATTCAGATAATATGATTCTGATTGCAATTAAGTACTCGATCTAGTTGAATTTGTCAAGTTTCTCAGGTAACCTTTTTTTATTATATAATTATTAGATTTTTTAATTCGAAAATTAGTAATGAAGATGCTAGTTTGATATTCCAACATTTTGATAAAAATTGCAATGGAGGAATTGATTTTTTAGAATTTAAGTAAACTTTCGAATCTTAAATATGATGCAATTTTAAAATAGGATAATAATTTAAACTTTAATATAATTATTTTTAAATTATATTTATTTCAATGTTCATCTATATATTATAAAGATGTTTTGCTATCAAAATTTCGAATCTCTGTTTTTTCTCTGCTTTAGGATAGATGTTATTATGTTTAAAAGTTAATTATTTAAGTACTATAAAGCATCGGATTCCTTATATCATCTGCACTTAAAAATGATTGCATTTCATCTTCATTTTTTTAATAGACACTATCAAGCATAACATTTTATACTTCAGAATTTTTAGAAATAACTTCTTAAACATTATTATTAATTGGATCATTTTCCTCTTTTTTTTAAAAGTTACTTTTTTTTTTTTATCTTTATTTTCGTACCAATTAAAAAATTCTTCTTAAGTAATTTTTATTAATAATTTTCTGCTCTTCATTATCAAACTTTAACTATTTTATTTCTTAATAAAGTTTCGTAATCTATACTTATAAAGCCTTTTAGCTTTCAGAATAATCCTTAATTTATTTTTATAACAATTCAATTACTTTTTAAGCTGTCTAATTTAAGTTTGAAGTTATTTTATCATATTATATATTATCTTAAGTATTTACCAATTCAGTATGTTACCTTTTTAATTATTCTTTTTATTAATTTTCCTTAATTTCAATAATTTTCTTCGTTAATGATATTTTTCTTAAAGATTCTTAATGATATTTTAATTTATCTTAAAAAATGTCTTGAGCATATCTTTATTCTTAAGGGTTTTTTTCAGAAAATTTAAGTAATTTTTTGAATTCTAAATCTTAAAATGATTTTATTTTTGGTAAATTAACAGAACCACCAATCTTATTATTTACATCAATCCCTATTTTTGTACCTTAAATGGGCAAATTTATTATTTTAGATTAATTTTAAATATCATCAATAAAATTGTTTACTTATTTTATTTTTTTAGAAATTTCTTCAATAAATGTAGATTAATGTAACTTAGCTGGTATCTCTTAAATCTTTTAAGTATGTTCCTGTAAAAATTTGTCAACTTTTTTATGATATAGTTCAATTGACTACAATTAAGCTTCAAATTTATCTGTCATCATTTAATCATCAATATTTGATATATTACGTTAAAACACTTTAATTAAAAAATTTTAATTCTTTGTTTTATAAATTTTTTCTTTATTTTTGATTGAGACTATGTTGAATATATCTTGCTAATCTAATATCAGTCTAAGGACATTTGCTTATCTAAAATGTTTTATTTAATGAAACTCTAAATCGAAATAACTTGTATATAAATTAAAATCTTCTTCTGAATAATATTCAACCTTAAAACTTATTTTTTTCTCATTCTAATCTAATCTTATTATATTTGATCTTGAGTTTTTAGTGTTATTTTTAAAATTTATTAATTTTTAATCTTCTTTATTTTGAAGGAAAAAAAAAATATTTTTTGAAAATGAGGGATCCTAAAAATTTAATTCTATTTGAACATTTTACTTGTCCCATATGTCTCTTTGTATGAAATCGATTTCCTTAATTGAAAGAATTTACTATTACTGTCTTATCCTTGCATTTTCTTAATTAATGTATTTATATAATATTTCCTTAGATGTTGTTGTTATTTCAAAATAAAATACATTACATTCTATTTTATTTGGTTTAACTTTATGTATCCACTTACTTTTTATGTTATCTTTCCAAATTAGTCTGTATTAGTCGATTCCATTATAATCATTTATTTCTAATTAGAATTTTACTGTTGTCATTTTTAATTAAATATTTAAAATTTATTAAGTATTAATAATTTAAATTTTTTGGCAATATAAATAAAGAGAAAATTGATCTCATGATTATTTTTAAATTATTAGTTGTTCATTTCTATTTCTTATCTTCATACACTTTTTCCTATATTTTAAATAGAGTATTCACATGCTGATTACGAAATTGTAAATTTTCTTTTTTGATTTTAGTATTTTCTATATCTAAAATTTTTAAATTTATTATATTTTATTTTAATTAACATTTCCTTCTTATAAATTTTGAATCTAATCTTTAAATTACTGATAATTATAGTTGATTGAATTAATGATGTCACAAATTTTAATTATTTCTAACATCAATCAATAAAACTTTAAATCCAACAAATACAAGATTAAACTTTTCTGGTTTCCTTCCAATCAATTTTCATTTTCTTAAGTAATGTTTCTGATGAAATAACTTTACTTTTATTTAACAAAATTATTTGCTATATGATAAAATAATACTTTCTGTTTATTTTACAGAAAATTTCAAATAAAATATCAATGTGTTTCCAAAAAATGAAGCACTGAATTATGGGTAAATACATTGTTCATAATAATGAAAATAATCCTTAGCAATTATCAAACGTTATATTTTGTATATTAGAAATATTATATATATTATAAATAGATGGCAGTAAAAGAGATTCTTAAATAATGTAGTATGATGAACATCGAATAAATATTGATAATGATTATCATTGATTTAGTTTTTTTTATTTAATTTTTTTAATTTTCAATAATCCAAAAGATTCTTGATTAAATTATAGGTTTTGGCATCATTTTGAATTATTTTATTCATAGTTTTAAAGTTTTTTTAAATCTGAAAGCCTTATATAAAGTTTTTAGAGATTAATCTTTTAATTTTATGGTTTAATAAAGATGGAATAAATTCTTGGTTTAATTGATTAGTTAGTTTTATATATTTGCTTATTTATTGATTAGTTTTTAATGGTATAATGAGATTCGTTTTTAATTAATAAATAATATGAAAATCTTAGTGCTTTGTTTAATAGCATTGGCAATAGCAGACAAATTTGATTAATTTAGAGCATTTGATGAAGATGAATTTGGAAGAACATTGATTGATACATTATAAATGCAAATGAGTACAGGTGAACCAATAGCTCGTTTTATTGAAATAATGAGAAATCTTGAAACATCAATTGAGAATGAATAGAAAGAAGATGATAAAGCTAATAATGAATATTAAAATTAATGCACAGAAGATATAAAAGTTTTATAATAAGAAAGTGCTAATTTAGAGAGAAGAACAGTTGAAATATAATCAATTTTAGATGAATTAGAGCCATTAAGATCATATAAATAAGGTTAAGCAGATGCTAAGAATGCATGGAAAGTAGAAATAGAGAAGAAATTAGCTGATTTAGTAAAGAAGAGAGAAACAGAGAAAGCTGAATTTGATAAGAAAGTTGAAGAACATGATTATGCAACATTTGTAATTGAAACAGTTAGAAGAATGTTTTCAGATAAAAGTTAAAGTTTCTTATAATTAAATAATGAATCATAATGGTCAAAGGTAAGAGATTACTTTATAAATGCATCTGAATAAGCAAGTATTTATATAAATATTAATAAACATAGAGAAATTTGAAATTAAAAAGAGTTATTCTAAAATATTTAATGTTTTAGCTGAAATAGCAAATTCTGCATAAGCTGAAGATTTCTAAAATTCACCTACAGTTAATAGAATAGTGAATTTATGTGATCTTATGTTAAAATAAATAGAAGATAGCAAAGCATTAGAAACAAAAGCTGAATAAAAGAGATTGAATATGTTTATGTTAGAAAAGGGTAATTTTGATAAAGATTTAACCAGTTTAAATAATGCATTGGCTTAATTAACAGCTGCTATATTAAGTTTAGACAATAGAATCTAAGATTAAAAGAGAGATTTATCTGATTATAATGCTAGATTGGCTGCTAAAAATAAATAAAGTGAAGATCGAGGAGGTGAATGTAGAGAAAAAGCATATAATTATTAATTAACAAGAGAAAAGAGGTAATTTATATATATATATTTATATTAATAGAGAATAAAAAAGATAATTAGTCTCTTAAATCATTGGTGCTTTCTCTGCTAATTAAAGAGACTTTGCAGAATATGTTAAATTAAGAGGATAGGCTGGTGATTTCAGAGGTAAAAATTTCTAAATTCTTGGCAATCCTACAGAAGATTGAATATGAATTGTTATTCATACAAATAAATATAATTATATATATATTGGGTTTAAATTATTAAAAGTTCCAGAATTTCTAAAATTTTTGTAAAGTAATAAATTCTGCTTTGATTTGATGTTTTATTTATGATTTAAACATGAAAAATCATTATCATACATTAGGATTGTAAAGAGATGCCGAATAGTAACAAATTAAAGAAGCTTATCATAAATTGGCATTAGAATGTCATCCAGTATTATAATATTATTTAAACTAAGTTAGGATAAGAATACAAATAATAGAACATAAGCTATTGTCTAATTTTAACAGATTAGTGAAGCTTATAGCACATTATCTAAATAAGATTCAAAAAAAATATATGATTATAATCTTGATAGAAGAGAAATTATAAGAAATTTAAATAAAAGATAATAAGAGTAAGATTAGAAATTATATAATGAATTATCAAAAGAATTTCATTTATCTGATACTTATTTAACCAAAGATGAATAAGATACTATAAACAAGTTTATGACTAGAATGGATAAGTAAAGTAAACGGATCAAAAAAAAATAATGAATTTTATTACAATCATTAATTGTTGCTTTATTATTTTTATAATTTTATAATGACTATTTCTCTTAAATTATATAATCACAGATTTTAATAAATTGTTTCATGGTAAATTTGATAAAACTGTGATAGAAAAAAATGATAATTAATGATGATTTACTAAAAGAATTAAATTTATAAAATTTACAATCAAAAAGAGTAGAATAGAATGATTCAACTAAAAATAAAATTGAAAATACAAATGCATAATCTCCATATATTAAATGTATTGTCCTTATCTTAGGTACCTTATTGATGTTTGGAAATAACTATTCTTTTGAAATCCTCAAGCTTTATAGAGTGAATTAATTGAACAATTAGAAATTACAATTTCCTAATTTAATTTATTGTATTCAGCATTTGCATTTCCAAATATCTTCTTAACTTTAATCGGAGGAGTCATAACTGACATATTAGTTATAATATTAGATTTATTTTAGGAGTGAGAGTGGCAATAATAGGATTTAGTTTAATTATTGTGATTGCGTAACTCATTATATCATTTGGTGGTTTATTTCAAAATTATTTGATAATGTTAAATTGGTAGGATTATCTTTGGAACAGCTTCAGAAAATCTATTAATAGCATAAACTACAATCATAGGAAGATGGTTTAGAGGAAAAGAACTTTCTACTGCTATTGGATATGTTATGGCAATCCCTGAATTTGCATGTGGAATGAACTCTTTTATTACTCCTATCATATACAATTCGTTTGGTCATTTATCTTATCCCTTATTCTTTAGTACTATCCTATGTTTGTTATCATTTATTTGTGTACTTATTTTATGTACTATCCTATGTTTGTTATCATTTATTTGTGTACTTATTTTATGATTTTAGATAAACAAAATGATAAAAAATAAATGGGTAATATTATTAATCAACATTATTTACATAGACTTATAGAACGATAGCCATAAAAATCATTAGTAAATAATTAAGCTTTCCTTTAATGATATTAAAAAATTTTAATCTAACCTTTTGGACATTACCATTATATGTTCTTTATAAGTAGGGTTTTACACATCCTTTTTAGATAATGCTAATGATTTTTTA
>CAJJDN010000064.1:127894-194002 GCA_905182985.1 Paramecium sonneborni
TAATCTGGAAGATTATTGAAGCTTACTTATTTAGCAGCAGATAAATTTATATTTAAATGTTTAAATTTAGCAATCTTTAGTCAACTTATAGGTCCATACATTCTAACTCATTTCCTATTTGGTATAATGAAATCAGAACCTTCAAATTATCCTAATTATATTTCAATCATCACTTTACTCATATTAGGCTTATCATATTCAATGTACTGCTTATTATTATTCCTACTGTTTAATATGCTGTACCTTAAAGATTGGTTGGAACTGCCTTTGGTTTTGTTGGTATGTTTACAAATACAGCTATGACTCTATTTCCTTTAGTAGCAGCTAAAATTGTAGAGAACTCTATCAATCAAGAATAAGGTTACTCATTTGTAGCATCAATTGTAGGATTACTATTTACAATTTCACTTTATTATTTAGATACATAAAATTCAATAATCTTAGATTTTATTAATCCAGAATCCAATACTTAGACAGAGTAAGAAATTCTAAAAAGTATGGAATGCAGTTATGAGGAAAAGATGATAGAAATTTGATATAGTAAATTTTTAATGATATATATACAATTTAATACATTTAAATATATCATTAATCAAGTGATTGTAATGAGTCATAGAATGGTTAATTTTATTTTTCATTTGTTCTTTTTTAAATCCAGGTATTAAGTAAGTTATTTGATTTTAGAAATTCTAAATTTGTATTCTATTTAGCATAAAAATAATTACAAATTATTATTGCTTTAATTAATCACTTTAAATTTAATCGATAGTTGTTTAAAGTGGAGTTTACCACATATTCTATTATGGTGGTGCTTACTAAGGCTAAACACTAGGAGACATTTCTTGATATGGACTGTGAATGAGTAAAGGTGACATACCCATATAATTATTATTGTTGTTATTGTACATATACATCGGTTATGCAGGTGTATAAACCATAGGTGTTTAATTCATTTAAGGAAAAGGGGATATTAAGTTATAATTAGATGGATAATTCTTAAAATATTATCCCATCAACATTTGAACAGGAGTCTATTAAATTTATTAAGAGATTTCTTCTTGATATGGACGAAATCCTTAATAAAGAACTTGATTCTATTATTATTGAATTGGAGACATTTAAACTTATTTCAATCTAATTTGTTCATTCTTCAATTCTTCAATTTATTATAATTATGGTTAGAAATAATAAGACAATGTATTTGGTGTTGATAATTCTCTTTTATTATTTTCATTTAATTATAGTTATGCTATTTAATATTGTTGAGACAGAATTTTTTATTATTGATCAAGTTAAAAGGATGATTATTCCAATAATTAATCTTCATTGTATTTATTGATTACTTATTCCTATTTTTATCTGATAATTGGTTATTAATATTATTATTATTATTATTATTATTATTATTATTGTTATTATTATTATTATTATTGTTATTAGATTTCCTTTTATTTAGGTTTTTAAGTTTATTGTACCTTTTTTGATTATTAAATGACAGGATCAGGACCAATATTAAGAAAATCTTTGATTTGTGAACTAATTTTTCTTTTTTTAATTAAGATTTCTTAATTTTAAAGAGGAGGAGTTTCTTAAGGTTTATCTTTGGTTTTGTCTCTAAGATTAAATTTTTATTTAGCTTATCTTGAATATTAAGTTCTAATTTATGGTTCTTGCTTTAAAGGTTATTATTCTTATTCTTCTTCTTCAATGTTTTATTTATTCAAATATTCTTTAATAGCTTATAATTCTTCAATATCATCATCTTCTTCATCTTTATATATTTTTTAAATTAAACTTTTGAATCTAAATAAATAAAGAGTTGAGTTATACCTATTTTTAACTTAATTTTCAGTTCTACCATCTAATAAAGTAGATATGAGTGACCATCTCTTTCCATTTTTAACAACTGTATTTAATAATTAAAGATCTTCTTACTGACTCCAATTAGTTCTATTTAATAAATTAATTTAGATTACTTTTTAAGTTTGGGATTTAAATAATTCATCCATCTCTCTCTAACTTATTTAGGTGTTCTAATAAATTATCCATTATTTTGATTATACAATTCTAATGCAATATGTGTCCATATATGTTTTTCATCTTGTTCACTATATAGATATTAATAAACTCACTGCATAAGTGATTTAATAATTTCATCTTCTTCTGGATCCCAATTAATACTCTTAGAAACAGGATTGATTAATGTGATCCATCTTTATTTAAGTGTAATTTCATCAATTTAAAGAATTGAAGCCAATTAAATCCATTCCTCTTAATTTGGGTTAATTGTCTTTTTGTTTTTGAGTTAAAAGAATTTACCCAATATCCATATAAACATCATCTTACATTATTTATCCCATTTACGTTTAATACCTGCCTTCTCTTCTGATAATAATCTATATAAGTATAAATGATTTTAGTAACTTTTAAGCAATAGACTCGAAATGTTTACTATTTGGATTAATAAAATTCTCTTTTATTTTGAATTAGTTACGGAAAGGAAAAGGAAGTTCTGCATTTTTCAATGTACCCAACTCTTATAGAAACTCATGAAACATTTAATTAATTAATGGTTAATTGGACTTAAAGATTTATTACCGGATTTATTGGAGCACCTATAGTCTATTATACAATTCAAAATCAATTGGCACTCTGTCTACTTATTAATGGTATCTTAATAATCATATAACATTTTAGTTGTTCTATATTTATTACATGCAGAATTTCAAAAATTGATATCTAATGTACTCAAACATAATTGTAGTGATTCTGATCGTTGGTATGTAGAAACTATGGCATCTTCTTGGGTATATTTATTTATTTATTTATCAATAGTTCATTCGTATTCCAACTCATTATTTTATTACCATGTCAATTATGTAAAGTAATCCCTTATGTGTCCATTTACATATGATAATATCCATATTCTTCTTACTTCTTGTTAGATTGATGAATTATCTTAAAATTAGTGATTTCTTAAAATAAAATGAGAAGTAATTTTTCAATCACAATTTTAGAACTATTTCAGATAAATTTCCTAGTCAAATGGTTGAAAAGAAAATATAAATGTTAACTTTTTTTTAAATGTCTGCAGATATTGTTTGTAATTATATATAATATTATATAGAATTCATATTATTTGTCTATCCTCTTAATTTTGTTTTAATTGTATTCTAATACAAATAAGCTTAAGCATTAAATCTTATTTGGTTGATATCTGCTTGGTAAACTGATAATGGAGCTTTGTTTATGGGTTCCATGTTTGGAAAAACATTATTTTGTCCTAAAATCTCCCCTAATAAAACTTGGGAAGGAGTCAGTGGAGGTATTTTCTTAAGTGTTTTCACTTCACTTATACTTTCATAAATGAATTTCTTATCCTTCATCACTTTAGATAATCTCCACACTAAACATTTCCTATTAATTTCATTGATTGTTTCCATAGCATCTATTTTTGGAGATTTGATTGAATCATTTATCAAAAGAGTAGCTGATGTCAAAGATTCTGGCTCACTCTTTCCTGGTCATGGTGGCATACTTGATAGAGTAAATACATCTTATATACAATAATAGCTTGATTCCCTTTGTTTTAGTGCCCCCTTTGTTTATCTATACATTCAAATCTTTATGCATGACGTTTTAGAATTGGCCTGATTATATCATATTTAATATTCATTTATTAAATTCTATCTATATCATACTAATCAGTAAAATCTATATTTCAATTTTCATATTTAAATAATATCTTAATCTCTCTCCTTTTTATTATTTCATTCATTATTTATTAATGTACCACAGGTAGCCTTCTAATTCAGATAACTAAATACCAAATTAGATTTTTCAACAACAATCTAGATATTTATTTCTACCTGAAATAACTCTATATTAGTAATTTAAATCTCTTTAAAACATTCCTAATACAAGTAGAGTTTAAGATGATTTATTATATGGTAGACATAGTGATTAAATTCACGAACCATAAACATCAAGAGTTAGATAGAATTTGAAAAATAAGAAAGTTATCTTTAATTAGGTGTCTCAAAACTTATAACAAGGACTATTAAGAAAAATCGATACTAGAGTTAAGGACAATTGTCAACTTAAGAGTATTTTAAAAGGGTCTAACAATAGTAGACATTCAGATATTTTTGATTTTTTTGAATCAATTGATAAAGAATAAGAATAACCTATTCGAAATAATAAATATGTGACACTTGTACCTTTGGAATCCTCAATACATCTTTCTCCAAGGAAATTTGAGACAATATCTCCAAAGAGAGTTTCATTTAATAGAAAAATATAGGTAAAATTTATAAATGATGATGAGATTGATATGAATAGATAACGTAGACATTCATTTAGAAGATAATTGAGTGAGATTATAAATTGACAATATTATATATAAATGTAAAATAATTAAATCATATACTCTTAGACATAAGAAAAAAGATCATTTTTTAATCGTTTATGTTCTTGTTTTGAATATTTCAAAAAAGATCCTAAACAGATAAATTAATATCATCCAGAAATAGATACTCCAAAATCTTCATTTATTGTATGAAAATATAGCAATATATAGGGTTAAAGAAAAATAATAGTTTTAGATTTAGATGAAACATTGGTGCATAGTTAATTTTAGCATTTTGATAATCATGACTTGACACTTGACGTATTTGTTAAGTTAGAATTTAGATTGTTGTATAATAACAAAATTTCAAGGTTTATGTAATTATTCGTCCAGGAGTAAAGAAATTCATAGATTAGCTTAATAATTTTTATGATATAGTATTTTGGACAGCTAGTTTAAAGGAATATGCTATGCCAGTAATGGATTATATTGATCCAGATAGAAAAGCAGTAGAGAGATTATTCAGAGACAGTTGCACACCTTTGAAGAATGGATTAACAAAGGATTTAACAAAGTTAGGTAGAGATCTGAAAGATGTAATAATTGTTGATGTAAGAATACATTCTTTAAATAATTAGAATTCAATTTTCTCATTTACAATGAATAATGAAAATGGTTTAAAGATAAAGGATTTTTTTTATGACAAATTTGATAGGGAACTAGAAAATATCTTGCCTTTTTTGATTTGGATATCATAAGTATGGTGATGAACTACTAAAAAGTTGTCTGATGTAAGACCAGTATAAATACAATATGGAGAGTTTTAGAGAAGAAAGAAATAAGAGAGAAAGAACAATGAATAACAAAATTTATATGGCATATCAAGATCTGTAACAATAGAGAGAAAGAAAATGAATCATAACAGTTTAATAAAGACTTTGACAGAGTAAGTTACAGATGATAAGAAGGTTAATAAGGCTGATACAGATGAGAGTGAGAAGGAAACCTTTGAGATAGGTAATTGATACTGAGAGTTTTGGTTTAATTTATTTGTTTGTATTAATTTAAAAAATGGAAGATATTCAGATCACAACTATTGATAGTGAAAATGGAAGGAAGTTAGTATGAGTTTGAGTCTATGTAGGGTAAATACTCGATGAGATCAATGGCTTTACCGAAGATTTCAATAGCAAAATAACTGCCGTATTTAGGTGGATTAGAAGATGTGAGTATGCCCAAACGCTATAACAGACAATATTATAAGATCCAATAACCAACGAAAGAAAGAGATCTAATTAATGATGTTAAATGAATTCAATATTTTGATTAGAAGGAGGTGTTCGGGAGTCTGACATATAATTATGAAGAACCTTATGAGGATCGTAAACCGAAAGACTTAGTTGGTGAAGATGCATACAGATCCTATTACCATACATTTAAAAATATAAAGAGAATTTTGGAGCAGAACTAATTTGACAATATTTAAAGTATTTAATCGAATCAATAAATTATAGACTCTGTATAGACTAACTTGATATCGAGATCTGAAAAACTCAGGATTTTACCATGTAAAATGGGTTTAATAAAATTGAAGGGTGATCGTAATTCACTCACTATATAAAACTAAAAATTTGGAGATAAATATGTAGAGGTATTATCTGAAGGTTTAAGAACACTCCCAGCTATTTAGGATTTCAATTTTAATCATAATCGAATAAAAGAATATGGAGCATCTTAATTGATGCCACTTATCAGTAAATAAGCAAGGAAAATTGAATTTTAAACTAATCTTATTGGAGAGAAAGGATTAGACTCTATTTTGAAAACTTTACCATTATAATAATGCAAGTAAATTAAAATATATAATTACTAGAATTCAGATCTTGAATTTAGAAGATAATAATTTAGGTGATTAACTAATTATTCAATTATGTAGAGCAATGTGCAAGAATCTCTCTGTTGAGACTTTGAATATATCAAAAAATAAAATAAGTAACAATGTACATTAAAGTTTGAAATAATTCATAGAACAAAATGATACATTATTAGAATTGTATCTCCGTTGGAATTCTATTAAAGGTTCTGGTGGAGTTGAAATTTTCAAAGCCTTATAAACAAATAAGAATATTAAAGTTTTAGATTTTTCATACAATTTATTAGGATGTGGTAATGTAATATCAGCAGCATTGAGAGATTTCCTTATTGAAAATAAAACAATTCAACATTTGGATCTATCAGCTAATAGTTTCACATAATCAGATTGTGCAATTATATCAGAAGCATTAAAATAGAATCATTCTATTTATGGATTTCATTTTAGAGGAAATTTTGGATATATAGATTCAAAAGGATTTTTAATAATTGATTCTAGTATGAAGAATTTCAATTCAATTCATATAGAATAAAGAATTAGAGGAGTTATGCCACATCCAAAACCATATGATAATGTATCTAGATTTGAAAAAGTTTAAGATGTATGTTGGATTTGTGATTGTTGGTAAATGGCTACATTCGAATGGATACCAAGTATATATAAATATTTATATTAATTATTAGATTAAAGTGGAGCATGTTTTGATGAACCAATTTTCATACATTTTGATTATGAAGGTTATGAACCTATATTTTTAGGAAAACCTGATGAAAAAGGACATTTTCGAACTCATAGAATGATTCCTACTGGAGATATTGAATATTTTTATACTGCAAATGCTATTTAAATAGCAAGTTAAAGTGCTCCTATTAAATAACATATTGAAAAATTCAGAACTAAAGTTAGCATAGCTGATTAGGTTCTCAATATATTCATCATCATTAGGTTGTTAATGTTTTAATTGATGAAACCAACTTAGAATCATATCCTAAATCAAAACCTGTAATTGATGATTGGTATCCAAATTATGATGTTTTACCAAGAACCTAAGATCCTATCTATATTCCTGCCAAAAGAAAAAAATAAAAAAGAATTTGGACATATCCCATCTCAATATGGGCTCCTAAATATAAATTTGATACTGAAGATCTATTACGTAAATGTTTTGAAAGAGATTGGTTATGTTGTAAAATCACAAAATTTATTAAAAAATAAGAAGAGTAAGATTAAGTTAAAGAACTTTTATGGTAAGCATATAAACCAATGAGAGAAACTTATAGATTTTATGCTAGTGTTAATCCAACAGGAGATGTATTTTCTATGTCTGTTAATCCAACATCTGATTTTGTTAATCAATGTTAATTAATTGATTAAAAATAATTAAAATTAGCTGATGTAGATCTTAAATTTATAGCAACTTGTAGTGCATCATCAATTGATTATAAAGGTAATTATAGAAATCCAGAAAGATCACTTGTTAGATATCAAATGATGGAATTCTTAGTCAGATTATCTGATGATAAATATGTTAGATTTAATCCATAAATTAATATTGTTTAAGCTACTAAAATGATTTTAGATTAATGTATGCCACATATGTCTTAATTTGATTCTCATAAATGGAGAGCAGAAAGATATTTCATTGAATAATGCGATGATGTATGTAAAAAATATAAATGGGTTGTTGATTACGTTTATATCAGAAATTCCTCTAAAAAAGTTAAACCTGGTTAACCACCTTTTATGTGTTTAGATGAACTTAAAGATATTTGTAATAAAGCAAATCTTTATGATGAAAATTTTGTAGAAAGAGATGTTAATTTAGCATTTAATTTATCAACTCTTACATAAATTGATGAATTAGAAAGTGATAGATTATTTTAAATGTAATGGATTGAGTTTATGGAAGCTTTAGCAAGAATTGCTGAAAAATACTCCCCTATTCCTATTGGAAAAAAAGAAGAAGTATTATAAGATATCATATACACTAGAAAGAATGGACTTTCGAATTGAGATAATAATAACCTCTATATTATAAATTAGAAGCCTTCATGATACATATCATTAATACTTTAGTTGATGAAGAAACCAAAAAGAATTGGAAATAACCAACCATCTCAATGTTTGATGAGATTGAAGAAGATGAATATTATTGAAATATGTAATCTTAGTTTTACCTATGTATTATTTTACAAACTTATTTTAACAAACTACTTAATTACTAATATAAAATGAATTATAAACTAGATTCTAAATTCAAATAGAAATTTAATACACTCTATTTATATTAAGAAAATGAAAAAAGTAAATGTAAAATTATGATGTTTATAATTATCATAATTCATATTAAAAGAATATAACTATTGCAGTAATGTCATCTATTCCTTCACTATGAGCTTTCCAAGCAGCCACAGCTTCTGAAATAATCTTTTAACAAGCTCCTTAAGGATCATTCTTCTAATAAAATGGATAAACTAAATCTGCAATCTTGATAATTTAAACTCATAATACAGTTTGATTATCTAAAAACTCCCATATTCCATCTGATCCTAATACAATAAATAAATCTTCTTTATTCACAATATCCACTTATCTTAACTCTGGTATTTAAGATACACCAACAGATGCAGCAACAAAATCTCCTAAACTTCTACTCATAGCTAAACCAGGAAATTATGCTCCTTTTGCCCAAACTCTTGATGGTCCTATTGGAGCTCCACTTGGTAAATGATATGTATCTACAACTCCACCACATTACTCTATTCGTTATCTTTCCCCTTCCTAATGAGGTTTATGATCTATTGATAATTCTATTATAGATTAATTTTAATTTTAATTCTTTCTCACTAAAATTGCTCTACTATCACCTACCCAACCACATTATATATTTGTTTCTTTTAAAAGTATTAATGTTAAAGTTGTCCCAGAAAATTAACATCCAAATTCTGTTTACAATTTCATTCTTTAATGAATGTCAAAAAATATCTTTTAAAAATCAAACACCTTATAATATTTATTCAAATTATCTACATATTCATTGATTCATACATTTTAATAGTTCCTTTACGAATGTACTAACATGTTCTCCATCCATTCCATGACCATCCATTACAGCAAATGCATAATTATTTTCATCAAACTATAAACATAATTCTTTGTCTTAATTAGTTTTCTCTAATAAACCATCAAAACCAGGACGTGATTAACTAAAATAATTAATCTTCATTTTTTATTTTTATTAATGCCAATGTTATATGGTCTCATCTTTTTAACTTCTTAAATTAATTGATTGAGTTAAATTTTGCTATTACTATTATTATTATTATTATTATTTTGATTTTGAATCGATTATTATTCTACTCTTAAGAAGAGGAGGCTTTTTTGATAAATCTAATCCTGATGTCGATTTTTCTATTTATTTTTGCTATTTATTTAAATCAGGTAATCTTTAATTCTACCTTTAAGCTTGTATACTCTATACTAGCTATTTCTAATCTTCATTCTAATTTACTCTAGATTCACTCCTTTGTCTCTTTTAAGTTATTTGAAAATTTGGCTTTTAATTAGATTGCTCCTTTTTTGTTTCAGAAGAGGATCTATTACCTAAAGGTCTTAATTATTAACCAAATTTAGAAAACATTTATTTAATTATTTTATAATTTACTTTTTCTGCCATTCAAATTATTTAACTCTGCTTTTATTATATATGTACAACTGAATATGGTTGCAAAATATATTAAACAATATAAGGAACTTTGAATATTTAAATATTGTCATCAATAATTAACCAAATATATCTTTTTTATTCTTTTAAATACTCATAATTTTCTCATTCGATTAATTAATTATTTTTATGCTGGGTTTATTGATTGATACTAAAAAAAAAGCTGTAGATTGTGCTTTAAGAAAACTCATTCAAATTTAATGAAGAATCTCATAGTTGATATTTTCTATTAAAAATTCTTTTTATAATATCAATGCAAAATTACGATAGAATGAAGATATCTATTAATAATTTTTGATAATAAATATAAGCTCTAATTGATTAGAAAAAATATATATTTTCTTTTTAATTAATAATTAACCATTGAAGAGAATTGAAAAAATTTGATAATTTTATATAATAAGATGAAGTGTGATAATAAAATTATATATAAAAATTAATAATGATAAATATTAAATAAGGAATTAAAAATAAAAAAATTGCCTGCTGTCGGATTCGAACCGACGCGGAGTAGGCTCCAGCAGATCTTAAGTCTGCCCCCTTAACCAGCTCGGGCAAACAGGCTGTGATACTTATTTTAATAACATATATGTATATAATTATCTCGAATATAATTTTATAATATTTGTAAAAATGAATGAAAACTGGACAACAAAGAAAGTAGATAAATATGTTTTTATTAATAAAACATTAAGGCAAGGTGCTTTATGATACAGTATATAGAAGCTTTCTACAAGAAAATGAAATAAAACAAGTAGCTATGAAAACGATAAAGAGACTATCTCAAACATCCCAAAAATGATAGAATTAATAAAGAGAGAAATATCTATTCTTGAAAATATTAACCATCCAAATATAGTAAGATTATTTGATGTAGCAAGAATATACTATTACTTGAATATGTTTCTTGAACATTATGCTGATGATGATCTCATATAATAAATTTATTTTAGATCCTGCCTATCTATCAAGACTTGGTTCACCTCTTTATATGACACTTTAAATATTGGAAGCTTAACCTTTTACAGCAAAATGTGATGTTTGGTCTGTTGGATTAATGTTTTATGAACTTTTTTGTGGTTGAACACCATGGGCTGTATTAAATTTAGCCTTTTAAATTCCTACACAAACCTTTTAGATCATAAAAGTTAAGGAACTAATAACATTGATATTAAGAGTTTAATAAAAGATTGAATTTCTTTGGAAGGAATTTTTGAAGATCAAACAATAAAGATAGATGAAGGAACAATTAAAGAAATATATTAAAAGATAAACGTATTGAATTCTTATGATATATTATTTTGTAGATGAAATAGCTAAATCAATTAGTTAAAATAAACTATATATTTATTAAAATATAGTTGTTGTTGGATGCTCGGCCAAGAATCTAATTAATACACTAAAAAATTCAAATCAATATATCTTAGATGCTTCATAAGAAATTAGATGATAAATTGATAAAGAAATTTGGGGTAGATTCTTAGCATCTAAAATATTTAATTATCAATAACTTTATTTCAGNTATAATAAGATGAAGTGTGATAATAAAATTATATATAAAAATTAATAATGATAAATATTAAATAAGGAATTAAAAATAAAAAAATTGCCTGCTGTCGGATTCGAACCGACGCGGAGTAGGCTCCAGCAGATCTTAAGTCTGCCCCCTTAACCAGCTCGGGCAAACAGGCTGTGATACTTATTTTAATAACATATATGTATATAATTATCTCGAATATAATTTTATAATATTTGTAAAAATGAATGAAAACTGGACAACAAAGAAAGTAGATAAATATGTTTTTATTAATAAAACATTAAGGCAAGGTGCTTTATGATACAGTATATAGAAGCTTTCTACAAGAAAATGAAATAAAACAAGTAGCTATGAAAACGATAAAGAGACTATCTCAAACATCCCAAAAATGATAGAATTAATAAAGAGAGAAATATCTATTCTTGAAAATATTAACCATCCAAATATAGTAAGATTATTTGATGTAGCAAGAATATACTATTACTTGAATATGTTTCTTGAACATTATGCTGATGATGATCTCATATAATAAATTTATTTTAGATCCTGCCTATCTATCAAGACTTGGTTCACCTCTTTATATGACACTTTAAATATTGGAAGCTTAACCTTTTACAGCAAAATGTGATGTTTGGTCTGTTGGATTAATGTTTTATGAACTTTTTTGTGGTTGAACACCATGGGCTGTATTAAATTTAGCCTTTTAAATTCCTACACAAACCTTTTAGATCATAAAAGTTAAGGAACTAATAACATTGATATTAAGAGTTTAATAAAAGATTGAATTTCTTTGGAAGGAATTTTTGAAGATCAAACAATAAAGATAGATGAAGGAACAATTAAAGAAATATATTAAAAGATAAACGTATTGAATTCTTATGATATATTATTTTGTAGATGAAATAGCTAAATCAATTAGTTAAAATAAACTATATATTTATTAAAATATAGTTGTTGTTGGATGCTCGGCCAAGAATCTAATTAATACACTAAAAAATTCAAATCAATATATCTTAGATGCTTCATAAGAAATTAGATGATAAATTGATAAAGAAATTTGGGGTAGATTCTTAGCATCTAAAATATTTAATTATCAATAACTTTATTTCAGAATACTAAAAATTAACATAACTAATTTTAATGGTTTTGAAAGTTTAGTTTAATATATTTTCTGAAATCTGAAGAAATGCAATCAAGTTCATTAAGAAGAATTATAAAATTGAAAAGCCTCTACTTAAACTACAAGTTTGATCAAATATTTTTTATGAGTAATAATTTTGAAGCTAATGACACTTTTCATATGTTATATCGAGATGTAATTGTAGAAAACTTATAAATTTTTAAAAATTTAAATGGCAAAGAAAAAGAAGCTAATTTGCTCATTGTTTAGAAAATTTAAACCCTTCAAAAATTTAAGAGAAGCTTAATAAGAATGGAATAAAATGAATTAAAAGATATTATAAGAAATAAACATTTATTCATAAGGATTTATTATAGATAAATACGTTTATCATTTGTGCATTTTTTCTTATTTTCTTGCCTTTTACAATTATGTAACCTTATTCTTTGCTCTAATATAAGCTAAAGCATCTTAATCAACATCATCTTATTCTGAAGGATCATTAATTGAATATTCTTCTTCTTTTTAATTTACAAGTGGATTATTAATGTCTTATAAAGTCAATCCATACTTTTTTAGGAAATGTTCTTCAAATTTTTAAACCAAACTTGCTTTTGACTAAAGAGTATAGGTAAAATTCATACTTGATTAATGTTTGAATCAATGTCCATTATTTCAATTTTTAATTGTCTTATATTTTCTTAATTCTATTTTAATTATTTTTTTAATTCTTTTAATTCTTTTAAAGTAGTATATTCTTCCTCATCAATAATTCCTTAAGCTATTTCCTAAATAATTGATTTACTTTGATACCTCTTAATTTTTATTTGTTTATTTTTATGCAATCGTAGCTTTCCTTAATTCAATCTAAGTTTTTAATGTATTTGAAATTTCTGATTAAGATAAAATATTATCTTTCTTTTCTTTTAATTGATTCTAAAAAATAGTAATTAAATTTTACTATGTTTTCTAATATTTATTAATTAATTTAAGAACCTTCTTTATTTTTAAAATCAGCAAATGCTTATTATTTATCAACATTCACTATCCTCTTTTCAATAGTTTATTCCTTATTAGCTTCTGTAATCTAACTTTCTTTTCTAACTTCTTATTAAGCCTTTTCATCTACTTATTTAAATTCATCTTTAGGAATATTCACTAAATTTTCAATATTTGTAGTAGGTTTAGCATCTTTTCTTGCCTTTCCTAAACCAAAACCATATTTATTTTCTTCCATCCCTACACTATCAACTGGTTTAACCTAATCACTCTTTTTCTTTGAAACATCAGGTTCCTTCTCTGTTCTTGGAATGTAATTTTTATTTTCCAAATCTTTAACTAAATTCCTATATAAATTTCTAAATTAAAAAAATAATTCTTTCACTTATCTTAAAGAATCTATATCTATATCTTCAAGTTCTCCATTTAAAAATTATTAAGCAATTTATTATTACTTATATTATTATTCAGGAGTATATGGTTCATATTATATTCTACCTCTATTAGCTAATGTATCATGCATTGCTAATTCTTGCCTTAAATCTTTTATTTCTTTTTCATATTTTTTTATCAAAACCTAAGGATCTAAATTAACTCTAATTGATGATTCATTAGTAACTTTCATCATTCTTTATGCGAATTTCAAAGTAGATATAGTTTCTTCTAATTAATTCTTCTCTGGCCATATATTAGCTATCATAACAGTTTTGCTATTGCCTCCAATTGAATCTTTGAGAAGATTAGTCAATTTGCTTTATCTATAAGGAATATGATCCCTTTATTTTTCAGATAATGCAACAACTACTTATTCTAAGAATGAAAGTGACTTGTTTATAAATTAAGCTTCCAATAAAGTTCTTCCTTCTGATCCAGTTTTTTTGGTTCTTTCTGAACCTGCCAAGTCCACTAGGTTCAATTTACTAATAATGACTTTCTCAGCAGATTCAACTCTAGATCTAATTTCTAAATGAACAGTAAAAACACAATGAGATCTAGATGATGCTTTATTAAGTTTATGTTCACTAATAGTTCTATTAGTTTCTCCTTCAAACAATTAAGCAATTGCATCTTCTTCAGTTTGACATTTTTTAATAGTTAATCCTTTAACTTATACGTAACCATTGTTATCTTCTTGTATAGCCAGACCAGTGCTAAAGTAAATGGATATTAGATTTACTTCTAATCTCCTCCTGCCAATAAATCATACATCATTTCATTATAAATTTCTAAATATGAAACTCCTACAGTGATCTATTATTCATATCTGGCTTCTATTTCTTGAAATAGTAAACTTATGCATCTCGGCATCATTCCTCTATATTTATAATCAATTTATGATCCCATCATAGTAAATGTTTTTCCAGCTCCTGTTTATCCATAAGCCATAATAGTTCCAGAATACCCACCTAAAGCACTATGTATTAATTCTTTGCCACATATGTCAAATACAACCTCTTAACTTGCATTTTAAAGAACTTTATCAAAAGTAAACCCCCAATCCTCTTATTAATGATTAACAAATCCTTTCATATGTTAAATCAATATATTTACCTTGATCAGCAGACTTTGGTATATTTATAGCAATATGTCCTGTATTTTCATTTATATTGATATTTTTATATGCAAATTCTACTGTTGGTCTTGTACGCACTATGACTTTAATCGGAGTTTTAACCATTTTTATTATAAATTATATATATTAAAGTATAAAGTCTAAATTGGTAAATAATTAATAAACTAATAAGAGACTATATAAAATCCTCATTTTCTTCGATCATCCATATTTATATCATACCCTCATCAGCTTCTATTCTTGCTAATAAATAGTACCAAGTTAAATCATAAACTTCACATCTAATATTCTCCCTGATAAAACTATAATCTTTTATTTATTCAATTTATTAAAGCCTCAGAATGAATATCTTTATTGAATTTTCTATACTGTTTATTTACCTACTTTTAAATAATCCCCTAAGATATTTTAATATCAATTTGTAATTAATAAATTCTTTTTAAAGACGAAATCGTTAAGTTTATATAGGGCATCTTTAAGATTTTTAAATTTAATTATCTATTTTTATGATTTTCTTATATTAAACATTTTGACTTTTGTATCATTTGATCCTATAGCAAAATATTCTTTTTCCCTTTAAATAAATCAGATATAATTCAGTTTCACAACTTAACTTGTTAATTATTTACATTGTAAATTTTTTATCATTTGAACAAATTATAAATAAACTTGGATCTTAAGGATACTAACACACAACTTCTATTTCATTTTAATAAAAATTAAATAAGTTTATTAATAACCTCTAATTTTTGATTTATATGTTTAATTCTTACAATGCTAGTTTATAAAAATCAAATTATTTTAATCTAAATATTTATTTACTTATTTTATCAAATTTAGAACTTCTTACTCTTAAATTACCTATTAATTTGTTTTATATTTCTAGTAAAATATAAAGTCCCTCATTAAAATTTTATTTTTTTATTTTTTCATTGCAATAATTTAAAAATTCCCTAATGTCATTCTTTGGAATTTGGGGTTATTAATACAATATAGATCACATAAAAAACATTATTATAAACTTATTGATTTACTTTTTTCGATCATCACTTTCTAACTACTATGTTATTCACATGTCATATCTTTCAATACATTAAAATTCTTTGAATGAAAATTTATAAAATAAAATAATTTATTAAAAAAATACTAGTAAAAGATTTTATATTTCATGGATAAAAATAAAAATATATACATATTTAGATAATAATTAGATACTCATTTTTTAGTAAACAGAATTCTTTTTTTAGTAGAAATAACATTATAATTTATTTAAAAAAAATTACTCATATAAAATAAGAAATAGAATGAATAATTAATTCACTATTACGATAAAATTCAAAGTTCCATAAGTAATATATAGGAATTAGAATTTTACTTAAAGTACCAAAAAACAGAATATAACATCTTAAATCAATCTTACTTGATAAATATAGAAAAACTATTATAATTATAAATGAAGCTTGAGAAAGCCTTAATACTTTAGAATAATTTTTGGAGAATATCATATTACATTAATAGCTTATAAAAATATTAAGCAAAACCATTAAGATTTCTAAGAAATAGTATGAGCATCTGCTTTCTTATGTGCAAATTATAATTTATATCTAAATAAATAAGGATTAGAAGTTTATTAGTTATTATTTTATTTTAATGTTGATTATTTCATTGAATTTTAGAATGCAAATAATTTTATTTTTGAGCTTCTCTTCTTCTTAAAATTTATTTAACAAATGTTTATACTCACACAATTCATAAATTTTATCTAATTTCTATATCATTTTCAAATCAATTTATTTTATCATTATGAGTTTGCTTATTAATCTTCTTTTTTTTAAAAATATGAAAATTTTTATGAGATTTAACAATTGTTTATTTGGTTATTGAATAATTTCTAATCAATATTAATTAGGATAAATAATTACAGGTTAGTTTTAGATTCTTACTTTTGTTTTTTTTAGATTTGGTTATCATTAAACTTTCTTTTTAATTTTCTTATTGTTTTCATATATATTAGCAATTACCAATTTTATATTTTAAATGAATTTGTAACTTTTCAGTATATTTTATTAACTTCTCTTCTAAATGATTAGTTTGTTGATTAATCATTAATCCAAATATTTTAAGTTATTAGTATTAAGAAATAATTATATAAGTCTAAATTATTGATGTTTGATATTTATTAGATCATGATTTATATAACTATATAAAAAAACTAGAAATTTTGAATACATTGAATAAGTACCAATTTATATACTAAAAATTAAATTATAATGTAGAAATCAATTGTTGGTCCTAAATTACTGCTCTAACTAAATATAAGAGTAGGACCAGATGATGATATTGTCCCTGATGAATCGTTTTCATAAGTTTTAAATTAAACTGAGTTGATTAAAGAATAATTAAGGTATGATGTAAAAGGAAGGCAGATTACATAAGGCAAAAATTACTCAATAGAATTTGATAATTGTGTTACAGTTTGTGTTTACGATCCAAATGATGAAGTCTTATAAATAAAAGAAACTCTTTCTCAACTTTCAAATCTTGATATGATGAAAGTTAACTTTAGAAACTAACATTAAAATAACAATAAATAATAATAAACTGACTAATAATTAAAGTCAATTTTGAAAAGAAAAAACTCACAACATGTAAATGCCTAGAAATGAGGATGAAAATTTTGATTTTATTTTACAATTTTGATGCTATTTGTGTTTAATGTTTAACTAATTATTTTTCAAGAAGAAAAATATTGAATTTAAAAATTGAAAATTTTTGTTTATTTTTATTTTGTTTTGTAAAGTCTAATAAATCCCAATATTTAATTAGAGTGTAGACAACTAATTTAAATATAAGAAATAAAAAAATTATTAGATTTTAGAAATGGCATAATTTGATTCAATTTATATGTCATATTAAACAAATGGTTAATAAAAATAAATATCACTATTTAATTAAAAGTTTTTATAGATGAGGTGCTAATTACTATGCTGTGTATTGATTACTTTTAAACCAGTCATCTTACATAGCTTCTTCAATTGTGTATCTCTCTTTAGGATCAGCACACAATAATTTTTAAATATAGTTCCTAAATCCTATATCTGGATTTTTAGTTTCAAATATTTTCCAAAATTTATCCCATTCTTGATTTTTGATATAATTCCAAAATTTATCTTACTTTTATGGATGAGTACTAAGAAATGGTCGATATCCCATAAATAATACAAAAAAAAGTACTCCTAAAGAAAACATTTCACATTTTTTTGCATCATAATTTTCATTTATTAATAACTCAGGTGCTGTATAACCTTCACTTCCACCTCTTAATTTAGTATTTGGAGAGTTAGCCACTATAGCAAATCCAAAATCACAAATTTTTATTATGAAATCTCTTGATATTAATGCATTTTCTGGTTTAATGTCACCATGTACTATATTCATAGAATGTAAATATTTAATAGCACTCATAATTTGATTTACAATTGATTTAACTATTCTTATATCTATTCTTATGTCTCTTTGATCTATTAATTTTCCTAAATGACCAAATGGCATATATTCAATTAAAATGCAACTACCATCAAGAGAGTTTGCATAAAATTTTACAATGTGATCATGATTTAAATGATATAAGAGTCTGATTTCTTATTAAAAATTAAATTTGTGTTGTAAATCCTTAAAGCTTGTTAATTTTAATGCATATTCATTTCTATCTTATTTATTAATCACTTTGTAAACAACAGAATCAAATCCTTTTCCTATTATTTCTTTATTGTTAAATTCAAAGTTTTAAGAGAACATCTATAAATCAAAAGAAAATGGTGTCTTTTACATTTTTATTATATTTATATTATATAATTATATGTTTTTAAGAAGAGATTCTTCATTACATATTCTATATTTTTTAACTCCCCAAGAATAAGGTCAATTACGATTAGTATGTTCATTTTGGGATCAATTATTTAAAAAGGCTTATAAATTAATCTTAAAAACATGGCTAAATTTTATAGAAAGAATCGATGAGCAAATTTAAAATTTTGAATAATAAAAATGCTAACTCTTAGAATCAAATTCTAATCATAAATAATCTTTTTTTGAACATAATAAACTCAATGAAAAGGATCTTTAAACTATTAGAAAACAGATTCTAAATGAAGATTTAGAATAAAATTGTCTTCAAACTATAAAAATGTTATGTGGATATTTAAATAATGGTTATTTAGAAGATAAGTTTAATGATGAGCAATTTGTTTGTTTATAATATTTAAAACATCCAAATGTTTTAAAATGGGCTTTGAAATTAGAAGAAGATTTTGAGAATATATCAGAAGAATAAATAAAGATTTTGAAAAAATGCAATTAAATAGAAGAGAATAGAGTTTAAGAAGAATCATTTGCCATCCAAAGATGCTTAAAATACTTATAAAATCTAAATGAATTACTTAATTCTTCTTATTATGTATATCATCGAAAACTTAAACAATTATATATAGTGAAACGAAATAGTGAATCTCATCTTAAAACTTTTGAACTATTGATAAGTAAAATTCTTTGAATTATAATTTAATAATCATATTTTTATAATAAATCTAGTTAATATTTATGTATATGCATATAAATGAAATGGATTTAATATTGCCATCTACTAAAACAGATGGAGCTTTATGGTTAGGTAATATAAAGGCTGCTTAAAATATTTTAAATCTGAGTAAAGAAAACATTTGTACTGTAATTACTGTAGCAAGCAATATTAATGTAAACTATCCAAAACATTAAAAAATTATTCATAAAGTATATTGATCAATAACAAAAGGTTTTTAGAGTTCATGATAAAGAAAATGTTAGTATTTAAGAACTAATAGAAATGACAAATGAAGAAATTGAAGAAGCAATGAAAATTGGATCTGTTTTAGTACATTGTATGGCAGGTATTTCCAGATCAGCTACTTGTGTAATTGCTTATTTAATGTATCAAAATAAATGGACATTTGAGAAAACACTTAAATTTGTTAAATCTAAAAGACCCTGTGTTAATCCAAATGAAGGATTTAAAAATTAACTGATTACATATTCGAATGAAATTTAAAAGAAATTTTTACCTAAATAAACTTAATAAATTGAAAATCCATTAGCAAAATTAAGAAGAAAATTACATTAATCACCAGAAGAATTGATATAAAATACTTAATTAGCAAGATCTCCTAAACATTAAATTAAGGTATTGACTAAATAATCTACTGAAGAAGAAAAACAACAATATAGATAATAATTAACTTAAAAATTATTTATAAATACATTTTCTACAACTGATAGAAGTCGATAATAGTTAAAAACAATGCATATTAATAAATCATCTAATATTAAAGGATGTATTAGTATGTACAAATAAGTTGAAGAATAATAAAATATTATTGGATTCTTATCCGACCGATTAAATTGATGGAAATACTGATTCTAAATTTCAATTATATCAATATATATATAAATTTAATACTACTTTTAATTAATTGTCAAAAATATAAAAATAACTTTCATATTTATAAAAAGTGTGTATGATTTGTGTTTGTAAAATTCTAAAAATATATATATAAATAGTTTAGTAAAGTTTTTTTAGATCAGATGGATGAGAATGGTTAAATATATAATTAACAGAAATTTTAATGAAGTAATAATTCCGCTAATTAATTATTTTAACAGTTAATTGATGTCTTAAGAAGAGGTAGTTGCATGTGATTAATGTAAATAAGTGCCAGATAATTACTTAAGTCTAAATTGTAATCATTGTTTCTGCTTAATTTGTATGGCTCAAAGCTTTTTGAAAGTATTTAAATTGAAAATAAAAGGGTGGAAGAATCTTCAAATTAGAGGGAACAGATAATATTCATTACATATGTACAGTATGTGAAAAAGATACTCCATTAGATGAAGGATCAGTATCAGTAGTTGAGAGTATCTGTCATCAATTGATTCAAAGTAGTCTAGAGAAGGTTAGAGAAGATAAAAATAATACTAAAGAAGAAAAACATATAGAATAAAGTTAGATAATAGTATAGCCAAAGTGTGAGATTCATACTAAGGAAGATGCAACATTATTTTGTTTCACTTGTGAGAATAAATGTTTTTGTATAAAATGCTTATTAAGACATGATAATAAGACACATGAGATTTAGAATGTAAATAGCTGTCTAAAGAGATTAAAAAGTAAAATGAATGATGCCACTCATACAATAGGGGCATCTTTAGAATTAATGCAATTGCAATTAAAAAGAGTATAAGATCAACATTGTACGTTACAAGAAGAGATGGATTATCTTATGTAGAGAGTTTAAGAATAGTTCCATTCATTATATTAAGTGATTTAAAATAAAGAGAAGGAGATTCTAACTTAATTAGAGAATCTTAAAGAGGTTTAAGAACAATAGACTGAAAAAATGCTCAATGATATTCAGTTGAAAATTAACAGTCTAACTTAATTAAGAAGTGATTTTGAGAATATTGGTTTAAGTGAATCATTATAACCTTCAGTTAGTATTCTTAATTATTATTCTGGATGCAAACAAATAATGTAAAAAGTAATAGGACAAATGAGTTTTAGTGACATTTTTAGTACAGTGAAATATTTCCCTGATAATGGTAATTCATTATTTGTTATGAAGATTAATTTTTTAGATATGATGAGTTTGAACTGAAGATACAAAATTTAAAGGCTTAAATAGATAGATTCTTTACTTAATAAAGATCAATTTCATAACATGAAAAATAAAGTAGAATTTCATAAAAATCAGCTATTATTGATTAATTATATCTTAGTTAGAGATGTCATACCTAAATGGATGAAAGTACTGATAGTTTTAAATCTCATTAAGTATCTACTTATTCAAAAATTAATACTCCAATCAATAATTAAAGAAATCTATAGGCTAAAGTTGAAGAAATTAAATAATTATATTCAGATAGAGTTAAGACTTAATAAAAATTATAAAAACAGTAAGAAAATAGTCTTAACAATATTCAAAGATCCTTTTCTGAATTAGCTAGTTTTAAAAAATAGACTGCTCTAAGTGCACTAAGATTATAGTAAGGATTATTCGATTCAAGAGTAACAAAAAAATAATAATAATCTTAGTAGTAATAGATTTAAGAATCATAGCAGATTTAAAAATGATTTAAATTGTTAATATAATATTTGATATAAAATTCAATTTAACCATTAAGATAATAGCACATCCTACATACTAATTCTTTCATTTGGTTCCACTCTCAACATAGATGAAACCAATTATCTTGATGAATTACTCACAAATGAAGGATATTCTAATTTCCCTAAACATATTTTTCTATATAAATCTTTTTCTGAATTTCCACGAAATGGAAACACACCAGTTAAGATTTTATATAAAATAACACCACATGCCCAAACATCAACAGATTCATCATAAGTACTTTTTTTAACTAATTCAGGTGCCATATATTGAGGTGTTCCACAAGAACATACCTATTTACCATCTATTTTAATTGAATATCCAAAATCTATAATCTTTACTTTTCTAGTATTATAATCAATTAATAAATTTTCAAATTTCAAATCTCTATGAGAAATATTTAATTAATGCATATAAGAAACTGCATCTGCAATTTATCTGAATAATATTTTAGCCTCATCTTCATTTAATCTTTTAAATGGACGACCTTTCATAAATGTTTCCAAATTTATTGGAGCTGAATATTCCATTATTAAAAATATCTGCTTATCATTTTCGTATGTATGATATAAATTTATAATATTTGGATGCTTAATTTAATTTAAGATATCCACTTCTCTCTCTAAATTCTTAATATGCATATTATTCATCTTCTTTCTATCATATATCTTTATCGCAACTTCAATATCTAATTCTCTATGTCTTGCCATTTTCACTTCTGCAGTTGCCCCTATACCCAACGTCTTAATAAAACAATAACTCTCTATTCCTTAATTCTCCATCGGAATTTCTACAAGTTATGAATATTCCTTTCTAATAATTGCATTTTCTGGATTCTCTCCATAAGACCCTTATTATTGATAATTAGATTTTAATATATTCCTAAGATTGCTTCCTATATTCTTTGATACAGGCATTGTTTTCTTCTTTTACATAACTTAATTGTTTTCCTACTTTGGAGAACATTATCTATTTGGTTTTTAAGATTTTATTGGCGATTTATTGTTATGCATTTTATTATGAAAAGAGATAGATTGTCGTTGAGTGTTCTCTTAATTTTTTAGATATTTCTTTTTGAGATCGAAGAGTTTAGAATGTTAATTAACCATAAATCCTTATAAATTTAATGGTTAATGGCTCTTTAGATAATCTATAATACTATTTTATTATTTTACTTAATGATTAATACATATTAGTTTCAGTAGGTTAATCATATTCTTAATTAAAGTCTTCCTCAGGACTTGTCTAAAGTGTCATTTACTTATGTTAGTCAAAATTGATCATTGATTTTAACTATAAATAAATCAGTTATTAATATATTTTATAATTATTTTTTAAAACTATACTTTAGACTTCCTTTAAGTGTTCTAAATTGTTTTTTACTTATTTTTTGATTGTAAAATAAATAGATTCATTAAATTGTATTAAGTATTTCATGCTTTTTGATAATGATGAAAATTCTATTGAGAAGAGAAAATTAATAATATACTCTCTTTCTGAACTTGTTTTTTTTTAAGATTTATTTATTTAATTAAAAATGTAGAGATTATAAGGAGCAACACTTAGTTTATGGAATAGCTTTACTCCAGTTCCTTAGTATGCATTTGCTACATTGAATCTTAAATAATTGAAGCAAAGAATGAAATCTGTAGGATCAATCAGAAAGATTACTAAGGCAATGAAGATGGTTGCTGCTTCAAAAATGAAACAGGATGTTTAGAGACTTGAAAATGGAAAATACTTTGGTGTTCGTTCAATATAAGATTTATTTGCAAATGAAACATACTTATAGAAAAAACAATTGAATTTCAAAATAAATAAGAGTCTGTTGGTTCCAATTACATCAGATAAAGGACTTTGTGGTGGCATAAACTCATCTATAATAAGAGAAACTCGTTCAGTTGTACGTCAAAATCGTAATGCTTATAAATTATTCTTAATTGGTGAAAAAGTATGTATAAATATGATTAATTATAATAGTCTCTTGGAGCATTACAAAGAGCATTTCCTGAATTATTAACTTAAGCAATCACAGCAATTCAAACTCCAATAAATTTTATTAATTCATCTTCAATTGCTCATTAGATCTAATTGAATGTGACAGAAGATATTGATTAAATCACAATAATCTTCAATCAATTTAAGAATGTAGTTCAGTAAGTCGTAAAAAGAGTTGACTTATTGAATAGAAAGAATTTTATAGCTTAATTCAGATTGGTTACAAAATATGATACAGCTGAACCTGAAAAAGAATTTGTTCAAAATTATATGTATGAATATTATATTGCAACTGCATTCTATCATGCTATGTTGAATAATTTTGCTAGTGAAACATCTTCAAGAATGAATGCTATGGAGAATGCTTCTAAAAATGCAGGTGAAATGCTTGATAAATTGACACTTGATTATAATAAAGTTAGACAAGCTAAAATCACTGTTGAATTATGTGAAATCATTTCAGGAGCCTCAGCTGTCTGATATGATATCAAATCATTTAGAACATTTATATATATATTTAATAATTTAATCTGTTCTTATGCTTATTATATAAATTGTGTTTATCATTTTGTTCTGAGTACTTCAGTCTCAATTTTTCTTCTATTTGTCAATTTAGCTAAATATTTCTCAAATTATTCAGCTGTAACATCTTCAGCACCATATCCAGCAACATTATGAACTATTTCATCAATATCTTTTTGTGAGAAATTAAGATGCAATTCATCTGAAATCTTTTTCAAATCCTCCTTATCTAAAGTTCCTTTACCATCAATATCCACTAAGGTAAATAATTATTCTCTTCCTTTCTAATCAAATAAATTTCCCTATTAGATTATATACAATCAAATTACCAATTTATTTGTCAATTCTCTTACAAATTCTTCAAAATCCACTCCACCATCTCCATGCTAATCTGATACTTATTACAATGTATTAGCTACTATTGGATTCTTCTCAACCAATCCCAATTGTTATGCTGTTATCATTACATCCTTTAGATCTATTCTTCTTGTTCTAGGATCACAATACAAATTAAATAATCTGTAAAGCTATAAGATATCATCATTTGTTAATGTTGTATGATTTTTTACCCAAGGCTTTTGAAGTAAAGCAATCTCATC
Organism: Paramecium sonneborni; assembly: GCA_905182985.1. Lineage (NCBI taxonomy): Eukaryota > Ciliophora > Oligohymenophorea > Peniculida > Parameciidae > Paramecium > Paramecium sonneborni. The sequence goes on from CAJJDN010000064.1 coordinate 153,387, forward strand.
TTTATCTAAATTTTATTGATTCATTAAATTTAAGATATTTTTTATTAATATTCCTTCTAAACTTTATTTATTTTTATATTTAATACATTCCTACATAAATAAATGGCACTATAACTTTAAAATAAACTTTAAGGAGTCCTTATGGTCTTTGAAGATACTCTCAGAAATTCTCTTCATTAAGAAATGAATTAATAAGACCTTCAATTAAGAGCACATCATATGCTCACTTATCAAAATGAACTTTTAACTTTAATTGATTCAATGCCAGATATTGATGATTCCATCCCCAAAACCAATTTATAAGATTATTTCCATGAAAAAGATCAATAAATTGATAAACATGCTTTACTTAAAAAAAAACTTAATGAACTAAGTGAAGAAGTAGATGCTAAAATTTAAGAATATTTCACTCAATAAAAATTATGAATATTATATATATAATAATCATTAGTAAAAATTTTACGTATAATTTCTAACGTAATCCTATGAATTATAATCTGAATCTGATTCTTATTAATCAAAATCTTCAACTACAAAATGAACTTTTCTTGCTTTCCTAATCTTCTTTTGATGATAATTTAAAAATAATTTTGTCATCAATCCTGGTACTTTAGTTATCTATTATTCTAAATTTGGATTCAAACGTAAGATCTAATCAAAGTCATCAATAAATAAACTATGAGCTTTATCAAGTATTATTGGAGATAATATATCACAATATTTCTCCACAAACAATAAAACCTATAAAATATTTGTAATGTCTAATTTTGATATAATATCTTCTTCGCATTTTTATTTAAGATCCATAATCATATATTCGTCTGCCAATAACATTAAATCACATGCATCTGCAATATTATCTGGGAACTAACAAAATTATTAATTTATTTAAATACTTCTTTCCAATATCCACTATATATCCACCCTAACATCAATTTAAATAATTCAGGCTTCTTACATTCCACTTTTATAACATTCTATGCACTCTCCATAAGATTGGATGAAAACATTCCATTAAATTTTGGAGATCGACAACACAAAATACATTTATGTAATGGAAGCACCTATCTATTTATTATAATTCTTACTATATCATCATTTATTTTTAGGATTACATCACTAAAGATTCCTCCTAAAAATAAATTTTATAATGAAGTTTTTAAAGGATTTTGCACCATCTAATTAAACTCATTAGTATGAATCACTTTAACTAAACTAGCTGTCATTATACTAGTCTCAGGCTAAATCTTTAATTAATTAAATACTCTTATATCTCTTCCTAATGATTGAAATCGAAGTTATTTATAATTTAAACCTGTTATACCACAAAATTCTAAACTATACGATAAAAAAGTTCGAGGCTTTGTAATTGGTAATCTGATAGAATTGTTTTTTAAAATTATAACTTGATTCTTAGAAGAATTCATCAAATCTTCACCAGCTTCAAAAATTATGTCAAGTTAATCTGATCCTCTCTTTTTTAACATTTTTAATTCTAAAATATATAAATACTTTAATTTCTAATATTTACAAAATTTATTAAATTAATTTCCTCTATTTAAATATATTTTACTTAATCTCCAAACATGAAAACTTAAATTGATGAATTTTAATTTATATAATTAAAAATTATTGATCCATATTATTACAAAAAGTATTTATTATTTTCATTTTCATTTAAGCTTTGAAATTCCTTACTTCATAAGTAAATAATTATCACTAAAAAATTATTTTGTAAACTTGTTGAATTTTTTTATGATACAATTCTTTGTTAATCTAAATATTTTTTTTATATTGTAATAGGATTTAAAATATTTTATATAGAATCGTCTGATTAAAAAAATAAGTGTTATGTAGTATAATTAACTTAATACTTCAAAAAATTTGTTTAAATTTTATATAAATTTTCTACATATAATCACCTTATAACTTTTGATTAAGAATATAAATAAGTTTTTTAAAAAAAGCTTACCAAAATAATTTTGTTAATATTTTAAAAGAGTAGTTCAAGTTATCTTAGTATTTGAATTAGTTTATGAAGTTTAATAAATTTTAAAAATTAGAAATTCAGGAAGTTCAATTTTATAATATAATAATTAATTACAGAATAAATGCATTAATAATCTGTTCCGATAACAAGATTATAAAGAGATTATCGTTTGAAACCACTCGAGTTTTTGTCTCCATAAAAAGAAAACATGCAACGAATAGTATAAAGATATCCTGAAAGTGCAGATTATAACAATAATAATGGTAAATATTAGGCAAATTTATCATTGCCTGCACTACCGCCTTTAAAAAAGTTGAGTAAAATAGAATAGACAGTTTCAATTTATAAGGGTAAGGCTGGTCGTTTACCATCTATATAATTTACAGCAAGTGAGTAGTAATTATAAAGAAAAAAGTAAATATCAGAAATAGATGGAGTGAGGAAATCCATAACACCAGAAAAAAGATTAGGAAAGAGAAATTCTTTGATATTTGCAATGAAAACCAAAGCTGGTTGTTAACCAAATAAGGCAACAAAAATAAATTAAGATGCGGCAATAGTTTGTCCAAAAAATGTAGAAAGGTAAAAGAAAATAGAAATAAATATAGTGTTGGATTTAAGTTATTTGCAGTTTGTGATGGTCATGGTTTAAATGGTCATTTGGTATCTAATTAAATAAAATAACAATTACCTAAACACTTGAGTAGATTATTAAAGGACACAGAATAAATCGAGAATCAGATTTAGAAAGCATTTACAATAACGAATAGAGAATTATGGAACTCTGAGATAGACACTAATCTTTCAGGTTCAACTACAGTATCATTATTGATAACTAAGAATCTTGTAATTTAAATATAATAATGAAGATTTATTCAGCAAATGTAGGAGATTCTAGAGCAATAATGTGTAGATTTAATGATGGATGGAAGGTAGTTCCTTTAAGTAGAGATCATAAACCAGATGATCCCGAAGAGAAACAAAAGATTTAAGATGCAGGAGGAAGAGTAGAATAATAAAAAGGTTAATTAATTAATATAATGTTTAGATTTGCATGGAAATCCAATAGGACCATTTAGAGTTTGGTTATCTTATATTCCGGCACCAGGATTAGCAATGACAAGATCATTTGGAGATAAAGTAGGAGCTTAAGCAGGAGTGACTGCAGAACCTGAAATTAAATAATATTCTATAACTGAATAGGATCATTTTATTGTAGTAGCATCAGATGGAGTATGGGAATATTTAAGTAATGAAGAGGTATAGATAAATTCAATTAGGTAATGAGTATTGTTGTTCCATACTTGGAAAAAGATAATCCAGATTAAGCAGCTGAACGCATCATAATAGAGGCAACTCAGGCATGGAGAAGAGTAAATTTTATATTAATCTTTAGAATAGTTTAGCAAGAGACGACATTACTTGTATAGTTATATTCTTATAAAAATGAAATAATCATTTATTATAATTTTACACATTCTAAAACACTTTAATGTTTTAGTTCTCTTTAAAATTTATAGTCTATATTTAATAAAATTAATAATAATTATGAAAAAAAATAATAATAGGTTTTTCATATACAAAAAAATTTTTATAAAAGAAATTTGAAAGATGAAATATAAGAAAAAGAAATTTCAATTTTCTTAGATAAATAATAATATATCATTATAATATATTATACACTAAGTTTGAAAAGAGAACTTTAAATTATAAATGAATACTTTTTAGATTAATAATTAGATAAAGATAATAAATACTAATTAATTAAAATGAAACCAGCAGGTCAACCTCCTCGTTCAAACTAATAAAGGGCAAACTCTCGAGAAGCCAGACTCAATTTTGCTCAATAAGCAGAAATGAATCTTCGTGGAGATTTCAGACTTTAAGCACCTGTAGAGCCATAAAGACCTATATAAAGAAGTAATAGTTATAGTCGCAACAATCCTAATCGTCCTGCTACTCAAGAAGAAATACGATCTGCTTTAACTTTATTAAAAGCTAAAAGAGATAGAGATAGGAAATATATTCAATCCACATAGGATACTCCTGATAATGATTTTTATAAAGCACCTAATTTAATGAAAGCATAAAGTTATTAGCCTCAAACTATATCATATGAAGACATTGTAGCTAAGGAGGATAAAAAGCCTATTGAAATTAATGAATACGAAGATGATGATGAAGATTTAGTTGAATGTCCTGAAGGTTGTGGAAGAAAGTTCAAGAGGTCTGCTTTATAAAAACATATTAAGATATGTAAGAAAGTATTTCAAGAGAAGAGAAAAGCATTTGATACGAAAGAACATCGGATAATCAATTAAGATCATGCTAAATTGTTATAAAAATAAGAAATAGAAGAATAGATTTGTAATATTTTGCATATATTGAAGAATAATAACAATAATAGAAAAAAAAATAAACTTAAACTAAAATTGATGATAGACCAATACAAGGTTAAAAAAAGCCTAAGTGGAAATTGTAATCTGAATAATTCAGAGCTGCAATGAAATTAAATAAAGGAGCCACTCTTACCCAATAGGAATAAGTACATGAATAATTTAGTATAGATTGCCATTGAAGAAGTAGATGACAGAGTTTAGTGTGAACATTGCGGCAGAAAATTTAATGAGTAAACAGCTTTAAAACATATACCTTCTTGTAAAGAAAAGGCCATGATTAATTAAATGAAAAAGAAATCACAACAAATGCTACCACCCTAATAAAATACTATTAGATCTCAGTTTAATGCAACTAACAATTTCCCTAAATAATAACAATAACCTTAATAATAAATCAATAATAATAGAAATAATGTAAATCTAAATGGTACAAATAACACATTCACAAGTACTTAAACAGCATCAAGAAGGCCTCCTCCCCCTTCTTCTTCAAAAAAACATTGAATATAAATATCTATAATTTAATTTATAATCAATGTAAATAATCAACATTCTTCAAGTATTTCATATAACTTCCTACATCAAAATTCTATGTTGTCTAGTTAGCCGAAGAATTATTGTGAATTGGAATCTTCTATGCTTATTTAGGTTTCTCTACTATATTTTTTTATACTGGCTTTGCAGGTAGTGCACCTGTTTAAGAAAATCCTTAAGTATTATTTTAAGCTATTTCTTATCTTAAATTAGATAAAGTCTTATGCATCTACGTTAATTAACTCTTTTCTTATTCAATCTATATTTTTTCTTATTAATTTTGAGTCAATTATTAATGCAATTCAAGTTTCTATTTTTAAATAGTTTCCTTTTCTTATTAGTATATTTGTCTAAATTCTTGAACATTACTAATTTCTTTGTGATAAAGTTTCTCTTTTTCATTTATTTCTTTCAATTTTTACAGTAATTACTGCCTTTCACCCTCAATTAAACCTAATTTTCTCGAATATTCAGCATGCAAACTAGTAACTTAATTAGTTTTCATATCTAAATCCCTTTATAATGCAATCAGTTGCATTTCTTTAGCTCCATTTTTTTGCTATTGCTTTTCGATATCTGAATATTTTTACTAAATTATTTGATTATTTTTCTATGTGAATTCATGGTATTCACTTTTTTATTATTCAAATAATTGTCTTTCTAAATCCAATTATCTTAATTTACTTTAAGCTTAAGAATTCATCTCATTTTTTAAAAGTTCAAGTTCATTTCTTGTTTATAATAATATTAATTTACTTTTATCTTTAAATATACATATTCTCTTATTCTAATCTTTTCTTGGTTTCAATTTCTAATGTTCTTAAAGATTCTTTAATTTCTTATAATAATTATTTTTCATTTTATAAGGATCTCTTATCTCCTTCTATAGAAGCAAGAAATAATTATTCTCTCCTGCTTATATCATCTTAAATATTTTAAAGTCTTTTCTTTTCATTTTCGATATAAGATTTTTCTTTTTCCAAATACATTTCCTTGTCATTAATATCATTTTGTTTCTTTTCCAATAATCTCATCTTTTCTTAAGTCTATGATTCATGCTTTTAATATAATTGATTCTTAAGTGTCTCCAATTCTTTTGCACTATCCTTTATCTTATCTGCTAGATGATCCAATTATTTCTATTCTCCTAATTACTGTCTCATTATTTCATTCTATAAGATATAAACTCAAAATAGTTACTTCTAACTTCATAGCATCTATAGCTCTTTATTTATCTTTATCATAATTAGATTTCAATTATTCTTTTTCTTTATTGAAATTTCTCTCTGCTTCCAATTTTTCATTCATTAATCTTTGTCTCTCATTTTTTTCAATTGCTAATTCATCAGATAATTTTAATTTTTCATTTTTCACAGCCTATATTTCATCTTATAATTTGTCTTTTTCTAATTTAAGCTGTTTTATTTCATCTTGAAACTTTTGAGTATTTATATTCACAGGAACATTAAGTTATATTTCTGGTTATTTGCTTTATTTCATAGAGTAATCAGATTAAACTGATTGTTTTTCTACTTCTATCTGTTATGTATTATTTGCTATTGGATCTTAACTTGAATTAATATCACTTTTCTAGGGTTGACCCTTATTTTATGATAGCATTCTCATTTTTTATCTTCTACTTCCCATTGACATTTCCATATTATTACTATTATCTTCAATCTATGGAGGTGGAGGTGGCAAATCTTTATTTATAATAGGTTTTGGTAGTTAGAAGAGGTCAGCCATTTTTTGTTTTTTTGATTCATCTATAAGTGCAGTTTAAGGTCTTTATCGAGGAACAAAAGAAGATTGTCTATCGACTGGAGAATCTTGAGATTTTAGAATACTATCAAATTCATATGGATCGTTTGAAATTTTTTGTGTCTCCAATTTCCTTCATTAAATAAATTCTTTTACGGTGGATCCAAAAAGGACCTTCTGTTCCTTTCTCTAGTGCTCTAAGGTTTTGTGTCATTATTAAGAGATATTTCCTCTAATAAATCATCGATATCCATATAAATTATTAATTATATTCAGATTTGTTAAAAATGGGTTCTAAATTTATTCGATTACTCCAATATCTAATTATATTTCTCATTCATTCTTTGCAATCTCTCTATTATTATATAATTATGCATTTGATACAATTTAAATCTTCTCTTGAAATCTTTAAAGGATCAACACTCTCCTAAATTTCTTAAGACTATGATCTCTTAGAGCGCTTTTGTCTAACTTATTTAGGAGAACCTTGAGGTGAAATTTTAGAATTTTATGAGGTATTTAGATTTCTGCTACTACTTATAATTATTTATTTAGATTTCTTTTAAGTGATATTTTTTTAAGACTCCTCAATTTATTTTACAGACTATCGTTTATCATAAGATGCCTTATTTACAACATTTTTTTATTATTTTTAATTTCTTGGTGAACCAATCTAAACAGGTATACGTTCCTGTTCTAAAACTATTTATTTGTCTAATTTAGCAATATCACTAAGTAGTTGTTATTTCTTATTTTAAAATTAAAAATGAAATGATTGATTCAATTAATTCACTTATTTTTTTTTAATAATAGGCTAATTAGTTGATTCAGATTGCTCATCAATGGATTTTCTTCTAAAATTTTATGAACTTTTTGAAATATCAATTTATTATGATTAAGTCAAAGAAGAATCAATGAATTGTTTTTTTAATGCACTCTTAATAGGAGACTTTTTGGCTTCATAGAATTCTTTTTGTTTGGTATCATTTTTCGTTCTTTCTATTTGATCTTTGGTTCTTTTTTATGTTTACCAATTTACTTGTTCAACTTACTCAGGGTCCATTTAACTATAGACACAAGTTTTAAGAATCTAATCTTTTAAAGAGATTTATTAATTTTTATTGTTAGATGATGTGGTACCAATATTATAAATGGCACTATCTGCATAAATGTTAATTATCTTAGATGGCGATTGTTCAGTTGATTTGAGAGGACTAATTTGATCATTTTAGTTTAATGTTTAAGATGATTTATACTTAATTCTTAAAGCAGAGCCATTAATAAAAGCAGAAGTCTAGACTCTAATCAAAGGAGAAGTTGACATATTAGTGTAAGTTAATTTTTATATAAATTCGGTAAAGTATAGGAAAAAGAATATTTGCAAATAGAATGTTAACAATATATAGGTAAATATGTACATCATCATAGTTCTGTAAATAAACTTTATTTTTCTTATTATCGACTAGGATAGTAATGAGCTGGAGATCTCTTTTTTGTTTTTCCAGAATCCAAATACTTCTTTTTAGCAAAGAATGCTAAGAAGAGTAGGATAATTCCAAATGCCAAATAAGAGAATTTAATTCCCCCTCCACTTGTTTTCTTTTAAGTAATCTAAACTTTTTTGGTTGTGACAGATCCTTATTATTGTTAATCATTATCAACTTAATTGTTTAAGTCTTTTTAATTTGTATCTGGAATGATAGATAATTCTTCCTATTAACAATCCACTTCAATTGGTCCTAAGTATACCCTTGAAATAATATAATAAGATACCCATCTTAACATTGATCTCCTGATATTTTTCTATATCCTTAACTTTTCATATAAGTTCCTTTACATTATTTAGGTCTAATCTCTTTCATAGGAATACAGTTAGAATATACATCTCTTTTGAATCCAACATCACATTCCCAATCAGCCTTAGTGCATGGACAATTCTCTGTTTAAACTGGAAGATTAGCTTAATTATTATAACATTAAGCTCTCTATTTTCTTCTGATATACTTTTCTCTTCTTCCAAATAAACATTTGTCTCCTGCATAATTAGTTGGATACCAGAATTCATAATCAGAATCTTATTCTCCTGCTCTATCAAATCCTTAACATTCTCTAACCATTATCTAATTAATATCAAGTGAAACAATTATCCCCTTTAATGCACTTTAAGTAAAATCATCCTCTTTAGCAACTCCGAGAGTCTTACTATCAGAGATGCCATGAAATAAAAATTTACCATTCTTATATATTACATTTGATATATCCATTGTCACATTCATCTTAATCTTCTGAAATGTTAAACCTTCATCCCAAGTATACAATATCTCATTTGCTTATTCTTCATCACTTACAAATACTATCAATCCTGTATTTTCAGCAATATCATAAATATGCATACCATCCAATATTTCAAACCATGTATGTCCACCATCCCTACTTAAATAAGTCTTATATTCATTTCCTAAATAAATTCCAGTATTCCCAGTCCCTATTGTTATGTAAGAATGACTAACTATTCTATTTCTAGGGGCTTCACTTCTTCCTAACAAATGCAGTGAACAATCCCCATTGCATTATATAGCTTATCCTTTATAATCATATTTTGGTGCTTTTATAGAATGCCACTCTCCTCCTTATTCAAAAGTTATTCTGCTTTATTTATAATTTTCTAATCTTTTTATACCATCCGTACTTTTTGATGATCTCCTCATCTTAAACTTCTCAAATTCATCATTATCATATATATTGGCTATGTATATTCCCCTCATTATGAATTCAAAATCACAATTTCCAGTATCCAAACTTCTTACATTATTCAACAATGATAATGTATATTTTGTTCCACTTGTATCACTCTAATATATATTCATTATCTTTGGCATGTCTTCCAAATGAGATATTGATATAAAAATAGAACCATTCACAGTATCCAATACTGTAAATGTGTATTTCTAATGATCTTCTATTGGCAATACCAATTCTACCGGATTTAGACTTCCTTACTTTATCACCTCCAAATCATATCCTTTACTAAAAGGATCAGCATCAATCAAAATAAACAAGTATTCTTTTGTCTAATAAAACCCATAGGAATTATTCCTCAAAAGCATCATTGTTTTAAAATAATCATCGCTATAACTAACCTATACGTGGCCTTAATCATTTAGATAAGAAGCTACTATTCTTGAATCAGGCACTTCCGGTAATTCAATCAACTTATCCCATATTGCATCCTTTGTTCTATTCAACACCAATCTCCAATTACTTCCATAATCATTACTTACATACAATCTAGAATATAATATAAATCATCATACTATTTCTTATATTTCTCTTTACACAAATTCCCATTCGTAACATTGCATCTAAATTCCTTAAATGCCATCAAACTATGGGCCTCTAATGGATTTAACCTATAATCATGCAGAGTCTTTTCGTGCTTAAATTTTTAATACGTTTTTCCACAATTCTGAGTCACATATGATGTATCAAAATCACCTATTAGATAAAGCACTTAAGGATCCGCTTCTGATTATAAGATTTCTCTAATTGTTAACTAAGATGAATAATCAAGATTTACATTAGATGTTAACTTTGACATTTCAGATGTGTAATTTTTGTACACCATACCCTTAGCACTCAATATAAAAGTTTCTGATTTGCACCATACAACTTGTTCAAGAGGTGAATCCAATATTTTCTGTGAAAGCACCACTTGTAGAAATAATAATGTTATCATAATTAATTTATAAACAGAAGAGTCAAATATCTTTTAAGATAAATATATTTATTGAAATAAATGTTAAGTTCTAAGGCTGGAATAGATCATGTGTTACGTTAATTCTCAAACAAGAGAGTTTTAATAAGAGTAGATTTCAATGTACCAATTAAAGAAGGAAAAGTGAAGAATGCAACAAGAATTTAAGGAGCTATTCCAACAATAAAAAAGATTTTAGAATAGAATCCTAAGAATGTGACTTTAATGTCTCATATGGGTAGACCAGATGGAAAAAGGTAATTATAAATAAAATTAAATATAGAGTAGAAAAGGATTCACTTAAAATTGTGGTTCCAAAATTGGAGGAATTGTTAGGTACCAAGGTTAACTTTGTGAACGATTGCGTAGGTTCAGAGGCAGCAGAAGCTTCAAATGCTGGAAATGGATAGATCAATTTATTAGAAAATCTTAGATTCCATATTTAAGAAGAAGGAAAAGGACTAGATGCAAATGGAGCCAAGATTAAGGCAGATAAAGAAAGTGTTAAGAAATTTAGAAAAGAATTATCATCATTAGGTGATATTTATGTTAATGATGCATTTGGGACAGCACATAGAGCTCACTCATCAATGGTTGGAATAGATCATAAAGTGAGAGTTGCTGGTTATTTGATGAAGAAGGAACTAGATTATTTTGCTAAGGCCTTAGAAACACCATAAAGACCATTCTTAGTTATATTAGGAGGTGCAAAAGTTGCTGATAAAATATAATTGATTAAATCTATGCTTGATAAAGTAGATGAAATGATTATTGGTGGAGGTATGGCTTTTACATTCCTAAAAAAAATACACAATGTTCCTATTGGAAAATCACTCTTTGATGAAGAAGGATATAAAATAGTTGATGAAATTCTTGCAAAGGCTAAAGAAAAGAATGTTAAAATCCATCTCCCAACTGATTTTGTTTGTGGTACTGGATTAGATGCCTCAAGTCCAGTTGCTCTACATGACCTTAAATCAGGAATTCCAGATGGATGGTTAGGATTAGATGCTGGATAATTGACATAAAAAGAAAATACTGAAGCTATAGCCAGAGCTAAAACAAGTTTAAATTAAATTTATTATTATAGTTGTTTGGAATGGACCTTAAGGTGCATTTGAAATTGAATAATTCAAAAATGGATCTGTTAGTATGTTGAATGCCTTAGTAAAATAAACATAAAGTGGAGCAACAACTATTGTAGGTGGAGGTGATACTGTCAACCTTGTTGGCGCTAATAAGGCTAATGACAAACTTAGTCATGTTTCTACTGGTGGTGGTGCTTCTTTAGAATTATTAGAAGGAAAGATTCTACCTGGAGTAGAATATCTTACAAATATTAAAGATTTATGATCAAAAAATTATATACAACAAAATTATTAGGATTCATTTTTTTATTTCATTATATATTGTTTATTTTGTTATTTACATAATAATAAAAAATTCATTAATCTGATCGAAATTGACTCAAAGAAACAATAAGATGGTATATAATAATCTAAGACCACTATGAAATGCCAATATAACTATCATTATTAAATTTCTATAGATTTTTCTTATTTAAATTTTTAATACATAAAAAATAATATATTTGTGGTTTAATTAGATTTTATAAAATTCCACGTTTTCAAAATTTAGAACCATTTTTTTTGCCTTTCCAAAAAAAAATACATATATATAGAAGAGGGTTCATAAAAACTTATATATTTCTAGTTTTTGGAATCTTATAAAGTTTTGAATGAATATTTATTCTAGGGATTTTTAGAAATTAATTAAAATTCTTCTAAATAAACATGACATTCGAAAAGATTTTTAAGTAAATGATTGAATTGAGTCGAGATTAAAATAATTAATAAATCATCATAACTTCATTAAGATTACATGAACTTGAATAGTATAATAAAATGGAATAAAGTGATTAAATCATGATTTTATAAATTAATTAAATTTAATGCATATCATTTAGAAATGACGGTATATAATGACACAGAGGTCTTCATAATAAGAATAATTAATATTCTAAATTAAAATGACATCATCGAAAATTCTGTTGCTTATTCTTGTAGCTACAGCATCAGCTTTCACATACAATGAAGCAATTGCAAAAGAAAATGCAGCATTATCTTTTGCTGCTTATTGTCCAAATGCAGCAATTAATAACTGGTCTGTTGGTTATGTGAGTAATTAGTATCCAGATCTGACAAACATTGAAGTTTTTGAGAATCTAATTTAGGTAAACATTTTGATTTAATTTTTAGGGAACAAAAGGATATATTGCCTATAACAAAAAAGAATCAGCTATTGTAGTTGTTTTTAGAGGATCGTCTAATATTTAAAATTGGATTGAAGATGTTTCTTTTGGAAAAATTGCATATAATTTAGCCTGCAAATGCAGAGTACATACAGGATTCTATGATGCTTTTTTGTCTCTTAAACCAAAGATTGATAATTTATTCCCAGGATATGTTACTAAATATCCATATGCTTCTATCCATGTTACTGGACATAGCTTAGGTGGTGCAATGGGAACATTTTATGCCTTATAATTGGCTGAATCAGGAAAAACAGTTCAATTATTCACTTATGGTTCGCCAAGAGTAGGAGATCCAGATTTCTATGATTGGTTTACCAAATATACTAAAATTACTCATTTCAGAGTTGTAAACTAAAACGACACTGTTCCTCATGTATTAAAAATGTATCTATTTTTTAACAGATTCCATTATATGCTATGGGATTCTATCATCAAGATAGAGAAATTTGGTATCATGATGGAACTCATACTGTCTGTGCAGTCACAAGAGGAGAAGATAAAACTTGTTCATACTCTGTTAAATCAACTTCTAATGCTGACCATAGCACCTATATTGGATTAAGCTCATAGGTTGATTGTTGATTTAATTCATATGAGAAAATTATTAAATCAAAGATCATTTTGCCAATCAGAAAAAAAATTCAAATCTAATTTAAAATTATTAATAATTACAAGATTAAAAATGGACATCAATTAATAAAAAAAAATTTTATTACTAAATCAAAAATCATTGATTTAAACCATTATAATGCATTTCTACTCCCTCTGTCTGTTATAATCTTATCTCATTACTCTCATATTTTGAACTTATTATAACTTTTATAATTACATCATCAATTTTTTTTTTATCCTCAAAAATCCAACTATAATGAATATCAAAAGAATTATTGCTATGCAAACTCCTATCAATTAATAATTAAATGAATCCTACTCTTATAACATTATTTATTTGGAATTCCATCTAATACGTTATGGTTCATAATAATAATCTAAAGAGATCCTCTAATCATCCCTAAATAAATTAACATCCACTAATTTTAAAATTACATAAATTACCAGTAGCTAAAATAGTAAAAACAAAATTTCTCTGTTTTTGCCATTTAAATTTCGGAAAAGTTATATTGAAAACTAATGATGTATCATTATCATTTAAATTTTGAACAATTCTATCTTAATTGAATGGTTCTGAACAATAATTAATCTCTGCATCATCATTTTCACTTCCTTCTTGTAAAATTACAAAATATTCTATTTATTTCACTTCAAATTTTTCTTAATCATCCTTTTTACTCTATAATAAAGGGCTAAATTCAATAAAGAGAGATATATTATCATCATTATCGTCTATAATATTAGAAGTTAAAAAGCCCTGAGATCCTGGGAAGAAAACATCATAAGGTATATCATTTTAATCATCTACTTGATAAACTCTAATCGTATATTAGGCAAAAGGTATCTTGTTATTGATTTACTTAATAAAACTAAATTAAAAAAATATCATATCATAAAATGATTTTTATTCTAAAAATCCAAATACCTATTTTTATCTAATATCTATTTTTTAATCATATTCACCATTTAATAAGGATTCATAGTAGCTTCCAGTAAAAACAGAAAAGATTCCATTACAAAATTACATTTCATAAAAGATGTATCTATTTGTAGGTGAAAAAGCCCAGTATGTATTTTAATGAAATTTATTTGTTCCAATTTATTTTAATTTTGGTAACAAAAGTCTTAGATCTGAAGTTCCAACCGAAATTTAATAGTATTGCTCAAATTACTGTTAATTTTACAAGACGATTTTATATTAATTATCTATCTAAATATATTCATTGTAAATCAAATTAGATAGTATTGTTTATTAAATAGGTTATATTTAAAGTTGTGAAGTATTGCTATAGACTTTTAAAATTGGTAAAGATCTATGTTTTTGATTAGAGAGTAAAGGATTCATATCTTCTTAAATCTAAATTGATATTGAAAATGTTGTCAGATTACTTGACATTTTAGAAAATTCATCATTTATAAACCATAATACTTTTTCAGCATAGGATTATAGTAATACATGCTAGGGATATATTGAACTAGGCTTAAGTTAAATATTTACTAAATGTAATTATTTTCCTCATTTTCATTAAAATATTAAATGCTAAAATGAGAGTTATAAATGGCTTCGAAATTTATTTTTATAGGATAATCTTTTTTATTACTAATATTGTAATAATTTTCATAATTTTCCCCATGAATATCTATTAAATGTAAAGTACTATAATCTTCATTTTCATAATATTTATCATAAGTGTAATCGCAAGAAATTGAACCACTATACAAATGAATCTAAAGTTAAGTAATATTACTATCAAAATATGGATTTATAATAAATGTAACACTTTAATTTTATTCTAGGAAATATTAGAAAAGGGTTTATGATTCCAAATAGATTTCATTCTCATTACTACTAACTTGTATTGTAACAACCTCTGAAGTATAAGTTCTAAGTGCTATAATTAAGACTTAGTCTTATTTTAAAGGATCAGTTTTAAAATGCTTTTAATAACCCTACTAAGAATTGTTATATTTGAACTCAGCTACATTTTTCTTTAATGTATTGAATCTCGCTGAAGCAATATCTAATTCGTCTACATAAAAGTATGCTGTTTCAGAAAGTGATTAAACAAAGATCATAAAAGCTGGAGTTTCTTAATAAGGGTTTAATCTTAAATATAAGGTGTAATCTTTCTGAACATAACTAATGTATTTTAAGATTGTTACAATTTAAATGGTTAATTTTGGAAGATATCATAAGCCTCATATTTATCAAGATTGTATTAAATAACAAATTAACATTCCTAAAAACCATGTACTCCAACACTAATGATATTAAATAAAGTTAATACAAATAGTCACCAGGTAAATCAGGGTGAAGACTGTTTCCAGGTTCGATGATTATTGCATCACTTTAATAATCAAAAGATCCCCAATCATATTCACCAAGATTTGGATATTAAGATTTTGAAATTAAAAGATCAGCATCACAATTGGAATCTGGATTAAGCATAATCATGAGATTTGTATCATTTTTAGAAACATGAATTTTATAGTATTTAAATTCATCGGTATTTAAAAATCCTTCTTAGATTTCAGACTCTCTAAGTAGGATCAACTTTGAGTTAAACTATATAGTGTAATCATTTAGATAGCCATTAGTATAGGTGATAAACTAATCAGTGACTAAAACTGTTAATTTTATAATGCATTTATCAACACAATTTTTATTTTATAGGTATTTTTAAGAAAAGTAAATTGTAGCCTAAGAACGAATTTTTTGCTTTTTTGAAATCTAATCATAATTTTTATCATTAGGATATGGCGAATCTAAACTTTAAACTATTGAAGCATATATGGTCAATTCACTATAATAAGTGTATGCTAACACATTTACTTCCTAACCATAAGAATAAAGATAAAAGAAATCCTCTCCTGTTTTTGTTGGCAAAGCTTTTAAAATTGGCTGATCTTCTTTAAGCTAAATTTAAGATTAATCTAATCTTGAGATTAATATTGAATAAAACTAATCGAAATTACTACCAATACTAAAATAAAAATATGCAGAACAAATTTTCGTCTCTTATGAACAATAAATATCTTGATTTTATTACACTATAAAGGTGTTATTATTTTGTGAAAATCGCACATCTAAATTATATGAACTTTGGAAATGAATAGGTAAGGAAGTCTGATCGAATTCATAAGAACTTTTGGAGATTGCAAATTTCTCTTTTTATTGATATTCATATCTAAAGCCTTAATACTAATTTGCAGACAAAAAACTAAAAAATGGTTCATCTAACATTAAGTCAATAATTTAATCAGAATTATAATAGGCAATTCTAAAACTAGCATAATTGTTCTCTACTTCAGATAATCTTATTTTCAAATATAAAATTTCTGGATAATTAAGATCATTCATAGAAATAGTGATGATTTATCCACTCTACCATCTTGCTTTGGTTTCATTTGTTTCAGGATGATCAAATCCAAACATTTATAATTATCCATATGATTTTTATAAAATAACATTGATTGAATCTTTTTATGCTTGATTATAACCCTACAAAGCTATCTTATACAAAACAAATTCATCATTTTGTAAATAATATTCTTGAGGATCTCCTTGATACAATTGAATATAATGCCAAGGATATTTACCAAGTTAATTGAGGTCTTCCTAAATCTTGATTGTCTAAACTGTTATCATATATTTTGAATAGGATTCTCCATAAATTGATAAGTAATAAGTTCCAGATTAGGGTTAGATACTATGTCTACCTCCAAAATTTATTGAATTATTTTGAGATTTAAATTCATAATTTTCCTTATTTGGTTTTTGATATTTAGTCGATAAATACATTGTTACATCTCCTTGTATTGATGTAACCAAAAAATTCAAAATTTATAACTAATCTTTGTCAGCCACAAGAAATTTATAGAATTTATATGAATCTTTGATTACTATTGATTTATGAGGTGTATTTTAAATTAAATCCATTATCTTTTCATTAATTTGATATTATACAGAAAATCTTCCATCTTATTTACTATTTGAATCAATATAAGCGATGAGATAGAAATTACATGAGTCTTTGCAATCTAATATATACTATACTTCTTATTTGTAATTAGAATATAGCATAATATAATCGGTGATTTATTCATATTTTTCTTATTCAGTAAATAATTCTGGACTCAAAGGACACATAGAGATATTATCACAATTTGTAATAAGAAAATTTATGATTCCTTTGATAGTATGCAAATTGAGTAATATTTAAGTATTAACGTATTGGTTATCAAGTATCCAAAGGTTCATTCTTTCAGATTTTTCTAGATCTTTATAATAAGTAACACCAGATTAAATATACATTTTGAATTCACAAGTAGATGATAATTGATAAGTGCATAAATCTTGACCCATAACAGTAATGTATAAACCATTTATGGTTAAATTTTTATTCATTAGTTCTTATTTAGAAATATATATAAATCCTTCCTGTTTATCATCTTGCCATTCATAATTTTCTAATAAAGGTGGTTGAGTATTATAATGAACAAACAATTTAGCATAACCTTTAAATGGAGTTAATCGAATACCCTAATAAAATAAATTAATTATATATTTACAATATCACATTCAGAATTTTCTATAAAATAGAAATCATACTCTCCTTTATCAACTACTTATATGATATTTTCATAATAATTCAAAGTTTTCAAAGCTTGACTTCTAGTGGCAGTTACTCTAAATAATGCCCCTTATTCTCCTTAGATTAAAATTATATATTTTTCAAAAGCTTTAGTTTAATTGAATTCAATGACTTTTGAATTTTACCATGTGTCTATGGCTTTATAATCATAATCATTGTTGCTAGGAGGTCCATTCTCATATTTATTCATAAAAACTTGAAAAGGTTCTTCTAAATAATCTTAATTCAACGCTTAAAAATTTAGTTCAATTTATGTTTATTCTTTAGATAATTCCTTTAGTTCAAAATCTATGATTTATGTTTATTTTTCATTATTTAATTTAAATGATAAAAAACTATCTACCAATAAAATTTATTCCACATCTAATTCTATTCTTAATGAGTAACTGCTAGGAGAACGAGATACTACTGAAATATAAAGAAGATCATCTTATTATATCAATCGACTATTTATAACACAGATGTCTTTTTATATTCATAAATTTTACCCGTTCCATTGGCTTCACATGCTTTAATATCAGCATCTTTTGCTGATAATGGTTCTTATACAATTTTTGAGATATATAAGTTTGGATCTGAATTAGGATTTAATGTTTTAAGTAAAACTATTAAATCTGTGCCCTTTTTTATCTCAGGTACAATAAATAAATAAACATGATGATTTTATGTTTTTGGCGAAACAAATCTAAAATTTTTATTTTTTAATATTATTACCCTTGTACAGTAATTCCTAATGATAAATATTAATTTTGATTCTCTTCCTCTTAGCAGAATGCCAGATAGAAAATATATAAAATTTATATTATAAACATAATAATGAATTTATTTTTATTATTTTTAATTTCAATCTTTTACCAACAATATATAAAAATTATTAGAAAAATTAAAATTAGTAAGACAAGTTTCAACAAAATATTAATCATTTATTTATTCAAATTATTTTTTCAAATTTAGTGACTTCTTTTATTTATTCAGCAATCTCTAACAATTACTTTCTGATAACCGCTTTATTTTTAAAATCATTTTCATTTTGTGCTTAGCGAATTAAATTTTCATATTTATCATTTAATGTTTTTAACTTTGCCTCAATTTCCGAATGCTGTTAAGGTGATAAAGGTGATATTAATCTTTTTCTGGGTTCAATCTTCTTATCAGGACTATTTGTTGGATTCTTCATATCTTCTAAGCAATCCCTTATTGCTTATTTTAATTAACTCTATCTTAAACTTTATTCAGCTCTAGGACTTGGAAGAGTTGGGGAAATTTAATCTAAATTTAATTTACTAATTGTTCTCTATTCTCGGTATCCTTAATTAAATTCAGTTTCTTCTTATCTAGATATTCTTCTTTTTAAATATTTATGAGTTTTCTCCTCCTATTCTAATTTAATTTTGATTGTTTAATATTTAACGTTTAAATCCTTATAATCCATAGTCAATTTTTAAATTATGTCTTGATATTCGGTACTCTTTAATATCAATTCTTATATTCTTTTAGACATTTATTCTTCTCTACATATTCTATTTGATTGAGCTTCATCAATATTTTTTAAGTAAACTCTATCTTTCTCATCTAATTAATATTTTAGATTCGATATTTATTTTTCAAATTCATGTATTCTAAATGATGGATGCTTTTATTTATAATTTTCGAATTCTTAATCTAACCTTTATTTCTCCATATCCAAGAATTCCACCTTTTTTTCCAATTTCTTTATAACATTATCCTTAATATCTATTTTTTGCTTATATTCAGAGATAGTATTTAATAGTATTGTATTTTCTTCAAACTTCTTCATTTCAACTTTATGTAACAACCCTTTCTCATTATTCTTATAAGCTTATAATTATCTCTAAAGACTTTCGAATTACATTTGAATTTCATGTTTATCATGTTTAAGTTCTTCATTCTTTCTTATCAATTCAGACACTCTGTCTTAATAATCTTTTAAATGTTATAATCTTTCAACTTATAACAACTCTATTTATTAAGAAGCTCTATTGTTCATTTCTATTTCCTAAGAAACTTTCATCAATTACATTTAAAGACGATCATTTTCACTTGATAATTCACTCACTTATTGTTTAAGTTATTCATTTATTATATCTTAAGGTGATAAATCAACTGATTTTCTATATGTATTATTTCTTAATTTATCCTACATATTCTTCATTGCTGATGCATAAGTACTACACATTGTAGGAGAATTAGATGAAAATGCTCTTTAAGACTATCTTTATTCTCTTTATTACATAAAATATAATTTTATTGTTTATGAATATATTCAAGGTAATTTTTCGAAATATTCTCTATCAAATTCTTTCCTTCTATCTTATAGAAGCTTTTTTTCCTTTTCTTATTCCTTTTCTTTTATTTATTTGAATTATAAAGCAAGGTTTGGAGTTGCTATTTTCCTGTTTTTGTAAAGATTAAACTATTTCTATGTGATTTTCTTTTTAGCTTGAGAAATCTGTTAATTATTGTCAAATACAACTTCAAATTATTAAGTTTAATTAGTAAAAGGTTATAAAGTTGATCCCATATGTAACTTACTTGACTTACTTCTATCAGTAAATACTTTTGCTGTTTAATTATCCTTTATTTTTGTGGAAGAAAGTTATTTATTGAATTCTTCTAAAATAGGTTGGCTTGAATCTCTGTGAGTGTCTCTACTCATCTTCTAAGTTTTTATTGTATTTCTACATTCCTCTAATGTCATAGGTCTTTAGAAATCCTATTCGTTTGTAAATTTACCTATCGACAAGCCTTGCCAAGATGGGTCTTATTTAAAACATATAAGTTTACTTGGTTTAGAATGCAAATGTAAAGGCAATAGATGTGATTTATTTTTTTACAAATGAACAATCTCCTTTAAAACAGAGTGATAATCTTCTTCTTCTATTTGGAACTTGAATTGAATTTTTGCTAAATTCTAATATTTTTTTTTTGGTTTAGGTTCTTCTATTTCAGGTACTTTATAATGCTTTGAAGCAGTCGTAACTAAAAAATTCTTCGCTTTTAGCTGACTCAATGATATCATTTCATTGTTTATTGGTTGAATACACAAGGTTTGACCGAAAGAGTTGATGTAATCAATAATATTTTAATTCATGAAACTCATTAATAACTCATTAATATAGAACCTATATAGGCACTTGATTAATTTATTATGCAGTTACACATTTAATAAGTTAGAATAATGTTTGGATAACTTTTGTTCACATAAGCAGACATCATATACGTATAATAATAATTTGAAGATGATCTAATTTCTTTCTATTCTATGTTGTAATTCTTTCTTAATATTACAAAATTTAAAATATTGAATAAATATTATAATTATGCTTGATAATTACATTGAAATCCTATAACAATACAAAAATCCAAAATTACAATACTTATTCAGTTCATTACCTTTACCTAGTTAATGGCAATTATTTTAAACGGCAAATAAAATAGATGTGCTAAATAGTTAAACAGATTATTTGATTGATTTGTATCACTATCGAGAAATTCCTAAATTATTACTAAAAGATTAGATAGAACGATTACCTGAAGAATTTTAACATGATCTAAATTAAGAAGAGTTTATTTTAATGTTAGCAAGAGTCTTAGATTTTCCGCCTTCTCATTTACCATTTTTAATTAATGGAACTAGAATATTATATGATTAAATTTGTTGGTTGAATCAAATACATAAGGTAATGTAATTAAAGATTGTAGGTAAACTTTTCAACATTTCTAAGTTTTTATATTATTTGTGAATCTGAAGCTAAAGAAATGCCTGAATCATTCTTACCATATACTAATGATTAACGAGCGTTTTTAAAGCATTTTTAAGAATTTGAAAAAGATGATTATGGATTTAGATTTTCAAAAAATTAAGATATTACTCATCATTAGAATCCAATAAAGAAAGTTTTTTATTGTTAGGATTCAATATTTAGTTTAGATTAAATGAGTGATAATATATAGATATTTGATGCTGAAACAATTGAAATAAAAAAGATTATATAATGCACATCAATAAAACATAAGACTAATTTTTTAGGATCACTTTCAAAAACAATCTCTTAAAAAACAATAAATATTTTAGATATATTTTTTGCTGATTCACCAAAAATACTAGGTGCATGTTGTTAAGATAAAACAATATCATTTTGGACATTGACAAATAAATTTTAACAAGAATATTCATTTTCAACAGAAAAGTATGGACTTCAAGTTTAAATAGCGTAAAAACAAGTTTAATATTTATAGTTATTTGGAATCTATAAAGGCATGGATAACAATAAATAGAGAAAATTAAATATATTAATGGTCCTTTACATAATTAATAGAATCAAATGATAGCAAAGCAATATCATTTGCAAATTCATCAGTAGGAAGTGCAGTGTTACTTCCTTATAAGGGATCTCAAATAAATTATATAAAAGAGATATCTTTATTAAATTAACTATTTATTTGTACAACTGAAGAAATTTAAAAAAAGAGTGATAATAATGATAAAGTCTTTAAAACAGTTGAAAAAAGAATTCATGTTTGGAATCCTATAAAATGGCATGCTTTTTCAGATATAAAATTACCAAATAAAGGGTCATCTGTTCATACAATAACTTATTCACCTAAATTGGATGTTCTATTTACTGTAGGTTTTAATGATGATGTATTATTATGGAAATTTGATGAAGGAAATGAGAATTATAATTAATTTCATAAATTAACGATAAGAGAATAGATAGAAAATTAACGTATAGAAAATAATACAGTATCAGCTATTGAAGCATTTGATGAATATGGAATGTTGGTAAGTTTAGATAATAAAGGTATAATGAGATGTTGGGATATTGAATCATGGGAAATAATTTATAGATTCAATCTTGAATGTGAAATAATTAATACAATTAGTTAGATTTTAAAAATTAATTAAGGTAGATTTATAGTTACAACTTAAAGACTTAAAGTATTATAATTTCCACGTAGTCAACCAAGAAAAGTTAAAGTTAGATTTAAACCAAGATTAATGTAATGTTTTAGTTAAAGAGTATATGTGAGTTCAAATAATGAATTAATAGGATTTAATTGGAATAATGCATATATAGAAGAAAAAGTGGAAATGGTTAATGAATAAGAGAAAGTAGAGACTGGAACAGAAATTCTATTCTTTTTTACACATTGGGATGTTACCATTGTCATTACTAATGATGCAATTTTGCATATAATTAAAGATAGATTTAGAAATAATCAAAAAGGAAAGAAAGATTTTCTTGAATATCCATTATTTGAAAATAAATAAATTGAAGGTTGCCATTTTCATTATCTTTATTCTTAACTTTCTTGTTGGAATAAAAGTATTTTAAGAATCTTTTAAAGTTAATATATATCAAAATAATTACATTTTACAAAGATAAGAGAAATGGATGCTAGAGGACATATTCAAAAAATTATTAATTGTTGTGAAAGAGATATTATTGGAGTTCTAATGAAGAATAATATTCTTAACTTTATTTAATATAGTACTATGAAAACAACATCATCAGTTACAACTGAAGATGAAATTGCTGATTTCTTTTTATTTAATGATTATAGATGTTTAGCTATTATTCATTAAAAAAGAATTGTTTTTTATTCTCATTAAGATTATACACTATTTTAACCTAAATATTTTATTAAAACAGATTCTATATCCAATATTTTATATCTCAATTATGAGTCTTTAGATAAAATCTTAGAAATTTATGTTCCAAATCATTTCAAATATAAAAATATCTAATTTTTCAAATAACAAGAAGCTAATAATTAGTTTAAATATAATGATGATATTAAAAAAGATTTTTCAGTTCTTTAACAAATTAAAGAACTCAAATCAAAAAATGAAGAATGTAATTTTCTAGAAGTGAAAGGTACTGGATTAGTTAAATTTAAAAGAACTGTTAAAAAGATTTTAGACATGATTAGAAAAAATTCTTTAGATGAATTACATAGAATTTCTATTCTAGAAAGATAGAGTATAATTGATTCAAGTAATCAAGCAAGTTTAATATTGGATTTAGATTCTACTTTAATTAGAAGAAATGGATAATTCATTTCTAATATTAAAATAGATTATGAACTTTAACCAGTAGACTTAAATCAATATACTTATAGCAAAGTATATATTTATGAAGACTTCCATTATTAATACTTTTTATGTTAAAACTCTTCTCCAATTGTATTATCTAATATATAATCAAAAATCGTTGAAAAGTTTTCAAGAATTAAAGATCCTTATTTAAATAAAGATGATAATACTAAAATTATTGTTTCATTCAATTCATCAGATGAGATTCTCCTTGACTACAAAGGAGCAGAAGAAGTAATCTTAACTAAAATAGAAATTGATCATAATTCTATCAATCCTTCAATTATTAATTTTTATGATCATTTACTTTTAATAACTTTTGGAAAAGAAGATAATGCTTTAAAATTTTGGGATGTTACATGTCTTAAATCTTTAAAATAATTGATTATTGATAAAGAATATCTTCAACTTAAACCATCCTAAGTAAGTGCCATATTAAAATTGAAAGAACTTTAAGAATATAATTAAACCCATGAGATTAAATCTCAAGAACTGTTAGTCTAATAAAAAACTAAAGATCTATAATCTTTAATAAAATATAAAACGAAACATTTAGGATCTACTAATTTAGGAGATTCTCCATATTTATAAGGTGAATACATATTACCATTAGAATTAAGATTAAAATGGAATCTCAAAGAATTTAATTCTTTATACAGAATAAATTAAATAAAAGAAACTTATAATTATATGTTAAAAATGTTGTATAATTATCAAGAAGCTAATAAATATCAAATTTATCAATAACAATTATAAATTAATAATAAAATGATGTTATAATAAAAAATAAAATCTGGTAGTTAATTAGATTTATATTTTTCTGATGATTCACATGAACATCCTGAATTACCTAAATTATATTTAACTCAACTTTAAATTAAACCAGATCCTCCTCCAAACACTCCTTTTCCTAAAAATTCAAAAGTTGATAAAAAAGCTGATATTAATTTTTAAGTTTTATCTTCAATTTTACGAAAGAATGATTCTGAATAGGATAATTTAAGTATTGAAAAAAAGATAAGAATGTCTGTTCATCTATCTCCTAAAGGGAAAATAAAAAAATTAAATTAAAAAGTCAAAGATTCAGGAAGAGATTATTAAAAAGAAAAAGAGAGAGACTAAAATAAAGAAAAAGAATCTTATGATGAAAGTTTAAAATAAAAGTCTGATGATTAAATTTAATATGAAAGATTTGATTAATTTATAAAAGGTGCTCATAAAAAAATTGTTTAATTAAATAAATAATTAAATGAATTATATTATCCACCATTTGAAAAGGAATAAAAATTACTTGAACAGGAAAGGAGAAAGTAAAGACAAAAACCGGATCTTTAAGTAACTACAAACTAAAAGACTGGAATCTAATTAATTAAATTTAGTCATAGAGCAACAGATGAAGAAAAAAGAAGTATTATATTTAAATTAAATAGAATTTTTGATGAATTATAGTTTTGAAGAAGTAGCCTTAAAATAAAGTTAAAGTTTAAGAGAAATATCTGCAAAACATGTTGATAAATCATTAACCCCATTTAAAGATTATTTAAAAGAAACAAGAAACATTAAATTAAATAATCCAATAAAGGCTAAAGTAAAACTATGTAAAATGTATTACCTATTTTACAGCTGTATTGAAATAAAATGATAACATATCTGATATTTTGGATACAAATTAAACTATGGAGGATTAAATAAAAGAAGAAATTTTGGGTCTTAATTTAATTAAAAGAAATCATCGATCTAAAATTAAGGGTGATTTATGTAAACTTAATTATATAATTATTTTAGAATACATATTAAATGCTGATTTAAAAGGATTTACATAAAAAGATAGTTTTGCAGTAGCTATTACAGATTCTTAGAAGAAAAGATCATTATCACCATTAAAACATTATTTGATAACAAAAAAAAAATCTTAACTGTAACTAAATTGATTACTAAATATTTAATATTTATTTATAAAAATAATATACATAGATTTTATATGGAAATAGCAAAATAAATTAAAAAAATATGAATTTTATTATAAACTAAAGTTTCGATTTAAAAAATCAGCAGCAAGAACTCTTCTTAATTGCTTCTTGCTTAATTTCTAAAACTGGTGGATCATTATTCTTTTTTTCATTAATTTTTGTTAAACAAAGTTTTCCCAAATAATCAGCTGCTTCTAGACAATTAGTACTCATTTTTGCTGAGGTTTCTATATAATGCATTCCTAAACTAAGTGCAAAAGAAAAGGCAACATCATATGAAATTTTTCTTTAAGATTCTAAATCACATTTACATCCTATTAAAAGAAATTAAATATCTTGATTCATATTTTTTATTTCATCTAATGTTTCTATTTTGAATAATTATAATAATTACTTTCATACCAAATTTAAATATCAGAAAACGACATTTCATTTGTAATATCAAAAGCTAAAAAAATTCCATGAGCACCTTTATAATATGATTTAGAAATAGCTGCTCTGAATCTTTCTTATCCAGCCGTGTCCCAAATTTGTAATTTGACTGGTTAATTATTGATGAAAAGTCTCTTTATTGCAAAATCAACTCCTATTGTAGCAATATAGTTTTCACTAAAATTGTCTCTAGTTAATCTAGTTAATAGTGAGGTCTAAATATAATTATTTATATTACCTTTCCTGCTCCAGAAGGACCAAGAGTAATAATTTTGATAACTTGTTCTTTTATTTCTTCTTAATTCTTATTAAAAGACATTTTAAGATCAGAAAATTTTTTAATTAATATAATTTGATATTGATTTAATCCCTTTGAAACTAGCATGTAAGTTTTAATCAGAAATTAAGAAATTTAAATAGAATGATCTCAATATTTATTTTAATTATGTGTATCCTTATCTAAGATTATACTCTTAACATAAAATTCTGATTAAATACCATAATTTAATGATTAAAAAATATATTCTTAGAAATCTAAACAGAAAAATAATAAAATAAATTGATATATTATTAAATGGTCATAAATGATCAAGAATCTCCAATGGAGTTCCTATTTTATCTACTCTCCCATTATTAAGAATTACAATTTTATCATAATTTTTTATAGTTTAAGTTTTATGAACTATTGTAATGACAGTTTTATTTTTTAATTTTTTTAATAATATTTCTTCAACTAATAAATCTGTTTCTTAATCAAGATTAGATGTGGCTTCATCCATAATAATAATTGGTCTATTCTAAAGTAAAACTCGACTTAAGGAAATTAATTGTTTATTACCCTAAGATAAACCTTAAAAATGAGAATTCAATCCATTTGGTAGTCCTTATACATAATCAAATAATTTAACATCTTTTAAAACATTCATAATTTCTTCTTCACTATGTTAGTTAAATAAATCAATATTTTAACGTACGGTATCATCAAAAATTATTGGCTATTATGGTATGATACTGATATTACTTCTTAAAACCAAAGGTGATAAATCTCTAATATCAAAACCATCTATATCAAATTTGTCTGCTTTCTCTATATCATATAATTTAAATAAAATAGATATAATTGATGATTTACCAGCTCCAGTACGACCTATGATTCCTACCTTTTCACCTTATCTTATATTCAAATTTAACCCATTTAAAGCATAATCAAAATTATATTTCAAATAAATATTGGTAAAATTTATATTTCCTTATAATTATACAGGCTAATTTTTTAATTAGTTTTTTTCTTAATCTATTATTATTAAATCTTGCATTCTATCGACACAATTCATTTAATTTATAAATGACAAAGATTATCTTAAAAACCATTATTAATTTTCATTAAATATCATAAGCAATAATAAAGCTTATGTAAATGTCTCATTTTAATTAAATAAGAAAATCATTATTATTCCACATTATTACACAAAAAGGCCTAAAAAATCTATACTAATTCCAAATAATCTTTATGCATAATAATAAGTAGTATTAGAAAGAATTGCATTATTTGTTGCATTTCTAAACTATTACAAAAAATATTTTTATTGCTCAAATACATTTATTGTTCTCAAACCTGTAATTGTCTTTTTAAAAAGATCTAATAAGGGTCCTTTTGTTTACTAATCTAATTCTTATGATTTTAAAATTAAATTTCTATAACTACCTAAAACTTACCAATTCAATATAATTGTTAAAATCATTATATAAATAAAATGAGTCTATAAAATTACCAAACTTATTAAAGATATTAAAAAATATGATCCTAATTCCCAAAAATCAAATAATGTAACTGGAATCATATTATCAGCTAAATTTAAATCTGTTGTGAATTTAGTTAAAACTGAGCTACCTGCTTTTGAATCAAAATATGATATTTTTCCTTAACTTACTGATTATATCATATTTATATGTATATGAGAATTAGCAGATAAACATCCAAATGAATTTAAAATGTATTTTACATAATTATTAATAAATGCCAAAATACAAATCATGATTATTTATTTAATTTGATTATCATAATTATCAGGTTTTATTACTGATATTCCTTAATAATAATAATTATATAAAGCTTCTGATAAAAAATTCATAAATATAACAATAACTACTAAAATTAAGCTAAATAGTTTATTTTTAGTCCAATTACTAAAGTAATAAATGAATTTATTTTATTTTATTTTTTCCACTTATTTTTAAGATTCTTAATCCTTCTTTATAGATTATTTTTATTCAACAAATTCTATTTTAAGTTAATTAATCTCTTCGACATCATTAAAGTTTTCATTAAATTACTGAGAAAAAGATCCATCTTCTAAAAGATAAAACATCCTAAATTAGTTTATAATTGTTTATGAATGTGTTGTTAAAACTACAGCAGGATATTTATTAGTCTATATAAAATGATAATTAAATAAAAACTCTCTCAAATTTTAATATATCTAAATTTAAACTTATTTATCTAAAGAACTAAATGGATCATCCAAAATGATTAAGTCTGATAAAGAATATAAGGCTCTTGCTAATGCAATTCTCGTTTTTTAACCCCCTGATATTGTTGTAACTCGATCATTTATCATAGTTTAGTCTTTTTACTACATTTTTTCAATATCTTCTTTAAGGCAAACAACTTCTATTACTTTTAAGTATAATTCTTCAATAAACACTTTGCCAAAAGTTATATTATTTTAAATGCTATCCTCAAATAATATTGGATCTTATTCTACATACGATTTAGTTAAATTTTCCCTTTCTGATTTAAATCCACCTAAATATAAAGGACCATCATCAATCAAGGCTAATAAAAAGGATGTCTTTCCACTTCCTATTTTACCTGTTATAAGTATAAAATCTTTCGGATTGATCTCAAAATTTATCTACTTCAAAAGTTTTTCTTATTTCCAACCAACACTTAAATCATTTAATTTTATAAGTTAAGCAGATTCATGTTTTTAAGTTTATCTTATATCCATTTTTAAGTTTTTGTAAATGTCAATATATCTTTGGAATATCATTTTTATATTTAAATAGCTCTAAATTCCATATGATACTTATTAGACACAACTAACCTTAAAATATTACAATTATTGAATTGTTGCTATTAATGAAGCACTATTTAATTCATAATTGAATAAATAGAGAATAACTATAAATAACATTGAAGCCCATATTTAAGCAAAAAAATTCAAACTTCTATCTATTAATTAAATCATTTAAGATTTGAAAAGGTATTATTACTCTCTTTTTCTAAATTCAAGAATTCTTTAATTTAATTTTGATTCAATACCATAAATTTTTATTACTTTTATATTATCTATAAATTCAGATTATAATTTTATTCTTTTATCTTGTTCCTGTTTATATAATTTAGTATATTCAATTGATCGCTTTTAAATAAAAATTTATAATGGATATATTAACATTATAATAAATAAAGGTATAAGACCAATTATTCCATCAAATCTAATATATAGTATTAAAGATCCAAATATAAATGAAATTGGCATCACAAATATTTAAAATATTAGCATAAAATAGTATTCAAGCATACTAATATCAGATGTAGCAAGTCCAATAAGTTTTCCTGTATCTATTGCTTAAGTTTTTATTTTAAGTAATTTTTAATACAATATATTCAACAATGTAAATCTTGAAATTGCTGAAAATTCCATACTTTTTGTTATGGCTTTATGTCGACAAATATTAGCAAAACAACTAATTAAGATTAGTAAAGCTCCAAAATATATTGAATTATTCGATTAGTTTAATATACTAGATATAAGTAAACTCATAATTATTGAAACAGCATTTTTACTAATGCTTTCCAAAATATAAAAAATAAAAACAATCATAGTTTAATATTTGAATTCTTTAAGGAAAACAAAATTTACTAATGATTAAAAAGTATCAAATTCAATTTTTTTTACATCGAAGTCTTAATCTTTAATTTTTAAATATTCTTAAATTGGAGGCAGCTTTTCAATTTTTAAACTTTTATCTTTATTTAATGTTTCCCTAATTTATTTAAATCGATTGAATAGTTAAAGAAAGAGTAAATCCATATTATTGTATAATTTTATAAAAGAAATTATTTAAAATAGTTAAATGAAAATGTTGGCAAAATGTATATTTTTAAGTTTTTAAATTCAAAGTTTTATATCTACATATTTTTGTTTAAAACTTTATTTGATTTAAACTTAAATTTTCAAGAATAAGGAATATGATACCTTGCAGAATCTTTGATATGAAAATTTTATTTTAAAGACTAAGATTTAAATAAGAAATCATCTAAAAAATATAAATAAAACATAAAATTTAAATAAGTAGAATTGATAAATTGGATATAAATTATCAATATTCTAAGATAACAAATTTAAAACATAATTATTATTTTTTAGTTGTATAGATTATAATTTAAAATATTAATAAAATTTATATAATAAATAAATTTAATGATAAAATTTAATATTAATGATAAAATAATTAAATTTATACTAATTAGTAATTAATCATATATCAATAGTAAATTAAGATATTTCCTATTTACAATCAATTAGCCAAGGATGACTAAGTGCTTACCTAGCATTCATTCTATTTTTTGGATCTACATGTATTAAATTTCTAATAAAATCTCTTAATTCTTCTGAAAATTTATTTGGGAATCTAATATTGCCACTTATAATCATATCCTACATTTCTTAATAGGAAAGATCTTCCCAAGGTGTTTCTCCTGTACATAATTCAAATGCTAATACTCCCAAAGACCACATATCAGTACTTTTATCATAATTTTCTCCTTTAACAATTTCAGGAGAGATATATGCCAATGATCCACATTAAGTAGATCGTTCTTATTGAGGAGAGTAAATAGAATGAGTAAAATCAGCCAATTTAATCTAATTGTAACATAAAAATATATTTTCTGGTTTAATATCTCTATGAATTATACCATTTCTATGTAAATAATTTAAAGCAGAAGCAACTTATTTAACATAGAATGAGGCTACCTATTCAGAAAAACATGTTTCTGGTAATGATCTCAATAATTTATGTAATTATCCATGACAACAATATTCTAATACTAATACAATTTCAGTGCCTATAATATAAAATATAATTAAAACTTGTATGAAAGAATGTGTATAGTTTAACAATATTAGGATGATTGAGAAGATATTAAATCTTTAACTCTTATGCTATACTCTTCCAAATAGAGCAAATTTATTCTTTTTTCATTATTTTAAGCGCAACATGTATTCCAGTATTGATTTCACAAGCTAGTTTAACTTCACTATATTTTCCTTTGCCTAAGAATTATAACATAGTATAATTCGATAATTATTATGCTTTTGGTAAAATAGTTTTATTGAGCATTTTCTTAAATGTCTATTATTCTGTTTCATAATCTCTTATGTGCAATACATTTTTATTAATTTCCACTAATTTCTATCCAGAATTAGCATTTGATCGTATTCTTTTTTAGGGTTTCTCATTTTAAGTTGGCTTCCTTTTTATTGTTTTTAGTAATGTTTCAATCAGTTCTTTTTAGTTGATTTTTTGATCAACTAAGTCTTATTAAGTGTGTAGAGGTGAACTGAGTTTATTAATTAATGTAATTCGATTGCTTGAAGCAGATCTAGAAGTTGGTACTTTATGCATTATTATATTAACGTTTAGAATACACAACTAAAAAATATTAGAATTCAATTCTTTATTTCAAAACTATACATTTCTTAATATTTTTTATGAAATTAAATAAAGAGAACATCTTATTCTAACAATTCTTAACAAGAATTTGAGTGAAGATGATTTTATTTAAGTTAATAGAAATTTAAGGTTATGAAGACATTAAATGAAATAAAATAAATTATCATAAATAAAAGAATGTATTTTAAAGAAAATCTAGCAATCTAGAAATATATTTGAGAATGAAATTGATATTATTGATTTATTAGTTATGTTTATGTATTGTGCTTGATCTCCTTAATTAATTTTACAATTTTATTATCTCAAAACAACTTAATTTTGGTAGTAGGAAAAATATTATTAAAATTTATGGACAAAGAAAGTGTTTTTGATCTATCATCTACTTTAGATTTTTAATTTTAAACATTACCTCTCTGTGATGTTAAAGAAAGTTCAGAAGAATTGATATAATAAACTTAACAAAGTCTTTAGAGCATTGAAAACAACAATAAAAGTTTCTTTAGTAATCCTTTAAAATCATTAGTGAGCAAACAGAAACATAGATTTGTTTAGGATGGTTTCAATTTAGATTTGACATGTAATTTTCTGATTTATACCTTAGATATAACTGAATAAATAATAGCCATGGGCTATCCTGCAATAGATTATGAAGCTTTTTATAGAAATTCTATGGTGGATGTTTAAAAGTTTTTTAATCAGAGACACAAGAATCATTATCGAATAATCAACTTATGTTCTGAACGTAAATATAATCATGCATATTTTGATGGAAATGTTTCAGAATATCCTTTTGAAGATCATTAAGCACCATAATTCAGCATGATTTTTGAATTATGCAATGAAATACACAATTTTATTTGTTAAGACAAATAAAATGTAATAGCTATTCATTGCAAAGCTGGTAAAGGTAGAACTGGTGTTATGATTTGTTGTTACTTGCTTTATTCAGGTATGTTCAAAAACAGTTATGATGCTATGCGTTTTTATGGTAAAATGAGGACAAAAAACAAGAAAGGAGTTACGATTCCTTCTTAAATTCGTTATATTTTGTATTTTGAAAAAGCATTGTCTTTTGGTTATGAAGCACAAGATATTCCATAAAATAAAATTTAAATATCATAAATTAGAATAATTACTATACCAATAATGAATTGTAATAATTCATGCAATCCTTACATTTTAATTTAAAATAATCAAACTCAAACACTAATTAAAAAGTTCCAAATAGTGAATGATAGTTTTATAATATTCTATATAGATGTAGTAGTTCAAGGTGATACTCGTATTGTATGTTACAATAAATCCTTAATAAGTAAATAGATAATGTTTTAATTTTGGTTCCATACTACATTTCTAGACAATACTGGTTTATTAATAATAGACAAATATATGTTAGATAAGGCAGTGAAAGATAAAAACCATAAAATTTTTTAACCAAACTTCAGGGTTGAAGTGCAAACTTTTACACTACTAAATTGAATTATACTATTATTAATATATAATATGAAAATAACATTTAATCGCTAAACTACTATCCTAAAAATTATCCATAAAAAGAAGCCAATAGTGATATAAAGATCCAGTTTAGCTTACTATAACCTAAATATTGGAGGGCTAAAAGTAAAAGGAATCAAAGAAAAAAGATTCATTGTTCTAATTTTATACATCTAAAAACAACAGATTTATATAAAAAAATGATTGCCAAAATTAATTAAGTAACCACAACAAAAAACTAAATTAAATTAAAAATTTCCAAACATTGATTTGTGTTAAGAATTTTTATATTGATTATTTTTTATCAATTGAGCATCTTCCACTAGATATTTTATGCTATTAAAATAAGAAAGTCATTTTTGTAATAATTAAATTAGAATTATTTTTTAAGTAGTATGAATAATAATTAAAAAATAAATTAATTTAAATATTGTTGATGAAAATAAATCTAAAGAATCTAATTATAATGCTGATCCAAAAGATATAAATTTTTATAATAATGACATCTTAGTAAAGTAATGCATCTCTATTAATATTTATATAGTGAGAGAAATGATTGTGTCATAATTTACAATTAATGCTATTTCAAAGGGGAATCAATGAAGACTTGTGGAGATCTTCGCTAATTGAAGTATGCTACTTAGAGATTTCTAATATGAGATCAGATCACTATAAATACCATCTGGAATTACTTTAACTATTTTTGATCATCCTAATTTTGAAGTTTAAAAACATGTTTTCTCTCAAAGTGAATAATGTCTGAAAAATGCTGTTTTCTTTGCTTAAATGGTTTTCTAAAAATAATAAAAGTTTCTTGAAACACAAAAAAAAGAGAAAAATTCAGAATAAGAAGATCAATAAGCAGCTAAACGTGCTAGCTGCAATTTTAGGTATAAATCTGAACAGTTTAAGATATAAATGCTAAAAATTAAAACAGATTCTAAATAATAATTCAAATTGGGATCATATACTTCAAAAAGTGTAAATAATTAATTGATATCTGATTTTGAATTAGCTAAGCTTAATAGAAATAGAGAAGAGACAGTCTATTAATTTTTTGGTTCTCCAAATATACCCTAAAATTTTTACAAGTATAAACATAATTTTATGATAGATATATATTTTGTTTGGAAGTATTACTTTATGAATTTATATTAAATTTTATTCTAGCAAATTTGATGAAATAGCCTCATTTCCTTTTTAATTAGAAATTAATTAATATCTAAAGATTTGATTTCAAAATTATTAATTAAAGTTCCATACCAAAAGGAAAATAAGAAATTCTATAAAAATAAATCGTAAAGGGTTTGATTTATTAGCTTTGGCCAAATGAAAACTTAATATCATTATAATCAACAACCATGATATTATCATTTTAATGAAGTTGAATTTAATAAGGGAGACACAGAATTAAAAAAAATAATTATAAGAAAAATGTTAATATTTGTCTAGACGAAATATTCTGGTTATTTTCCAAATTTCAAATATAAAAATTAGAAAATTCATGATAAAAGACCAACTTTATTATAATTAATATTGAAGCAATAACATTTAAAGGATTATCTAATATTAAAAAATTCACTTGAAATTCTAGTAAATAAACATCATAATATCATATTTGAATGATATTGATGTAAAGAAGAATATGTGAAATATATGTTCTGTATATTATAATAGTAATTGAAAAATTATTCAATTATCAATATCGTTATTTTCATTTTCATTTTCACTTTCACTTTCAAATTCTTCTTCTTCTTCATCCATTTCATCAATTTCATCATGAATGATTGTTGCTCCATATAATTTAATTAATTCTTCAGAATCTTCCCTTTCATCAAAGATTAATTGAAACTTATTGTTTTCTAAGAGATTGTCATAAAAAAGAAAATGTTTCTTACATGGAGGCCATAAACTTGAATCAGGTGGTGGAATAATCGTGTCAATAGACATTCGAAATGCATTTTCAACCATTTATGGAATTATTCTTTATAATACAGGGCTACTTGTTTCTAAACATGGATTAGTATTAATTTCAATTAAATATGGTTTAAATGATTAATCTATCATAAAATCCAAACCAAATATTTCAAAATTGAATTCTTTCTTATAAGGAGCTAATTTACAATACACAGATTTTATACTAGTAGTAGCAATATCAATAAGTTAAGGATAGAGATCCTTATAAAAATGATATTTTTTTGGTTGATTGTCTAAATAACGTTGAAATTCAGAAAATGATAATTTATTTCCATTTTCATACTTACCATATGTATCAGCATATTTTTATATTGCATCATTAGTTAAATGAACATATAAATTAGCAGGATCATCTAAATCGAATTCTTCAGATGAAGTTCTAATGTATCCATCTTCATACCAATATGCTCTCATTACATTATTAAGTTATGTAATAAGAAAGTAACATCGAATGTCAAATTTTCTTTTGTTATACAAGAAAGGCTTTTCTATATACTTTTAAATTAAGTAGGTAAATTGTTTTCCATCAGTATGCATCTACTTTTTACTCACAATTTTATTTATTTCAGATAAACTTTAACATACTGTTATTCCAGTGCCTCTATTTGTAAATTCCCCAGGTTTTACAATCCAAGTAGAGCCTCTAGATAGTAATCTTTTTTATACTTTGGTTATTTTTTATAGAATTCCAGAAATTACAGATAAACCTTATCTCTAGCTCCCTTCTGTATGTGAAATGTTCTTGGAATGATCTAATTCAAATCTTGCTTTGTCAATTCATAATATTTTTTAAGATTATGATACATAGCTTTCTTATTTCCTAAGTGGTAATTCTTATCAATATGATTGTGAATCTAATCTATTTGAATATATCATACCTTAATATTCGAATCAACTTTCAGAATACTTAAATTCTTCTAATTTACAAACTTCATATATGCTTTTTAATTTCTATCAATTGTTTTATATTCACTATCGTCTCTCATCAATCTTAAAAATGGATCAATAACCTATTTCTTCTTGATTAAATTAAATTATTGTTAATTCAAGATTTTCTTTTTCTATTGTTAAACACAATTATTTGAATATTTTTATTAATTTATAAATTCTTAAACTTTTATTTAAGTCCAAATGAAATTGCTATCTTCATTTGATAACTCATTGAATTTCAATTGAGTCAACCACCATCGTTACTTTACGATTTCTTTTAAAAGGAAAGAATTATTTCCTCCTCCGATCTTTAATTTCAATTCAATTAAACAATCTTATGGTTAAGTGTAAAATCCACTTTAACAAGATACTAAAAATAAAAAATGTTAATAATTCTGTAATTTAGTTTAAAATAACTATTCCCTTGACAATTAAGAATACTCAGTTAAAGAAAACTTAAAATTGTTACTTTAAATTTAAGTTGAATTACTTTGAGGAACAATGATCTTTTAAGGAACTGGACTAGCATTAGTTTAATTAACAGATTTTCTTTTTTTAGTGTTTTGTTAAATTCTAAACTTAAGTCTCTTATCTAGTTCTTCTGTAAAAGACTAAGATTTATCCCTTTCTTTATCCTAAGAAAATGCCTTTTATCTTATTGTTTTTTGAGATATCAAGGCATTATGTTCTATTAATTTTGGAAATGGTGTAACTGCAGAAATTCTAAGTTACATACCTTATAATAAACTGGTGAGAATCGATTTTGTATTGCTTATATCTGATTAATTATAGAATCCCTTAAAAACTTTATTTTTGTTGTCTTCCATAGGATCACAATTGCTTGTTTAAATTTTCCTTTTATCCAAAAATTAGTGTGCATTGTTTGAAAATACAACACTATAAGTACCTGATGCCTAAGGTTCTTATGATAAGTGTCTTTGTATACTACAAGCTTTTATAAGATTTTGATAATAATACCTTATTAAATTTTATAAACAGGTTTACGAGTTATACTAGGTCTTCTAAATGTAAATTTAGTATTTGATTTACTATCCAATCTACGCTCTTTTAATAGTTCTGAAAATTTAATGCTGTTTTTCTTATTCAGTTAATTTATTTTCTATTAAAAAGAGATTCCATTTGCAGTTTTTTTCTGTTGAGGAGTTCTTATAAGGAGTTCTTCTCTCTGCATTTTTATTTTGTATTACTTTTTATTAGTTTTAATTTTTATTATTATCGAATTAATCAATTAATCAGTTTAATGATATTGCAATAAAAATAATATAATTAATTTATAATAGATCATAAATTAATAATGGTCTAAGTTATTAATCAATGTTAGTATATTAAATAAATAAATGTAAAATTCATAAAAATAATAAGAATCTCATGATTGCAATGATTGTTGGTCTGCTCTTTTATGTGGTTTAGTGGAAATATTAATTAAAACAAACCATTAAAATTAGATAAAATTACTATTACCACTAACTAATTAATTTGCTCCAATTAGAATTCACAAGACTTAAGAATTGTTAAATCAAATGATTCGAAATCCAAATTTAGCTCTTTTTTACACATTAGTAAATTAAGAAGAATCATCATAAATAATGAAGATGCATATATTTGCTTAACATAAAATAATAGCTCCTTAAATATGCAATAAAGACATTCTCTAGAAATTAGGTTAGACTTTCAAAGTGGATATTATATTTTTGACATACAATACTTCAATTTCACTTTCGAACAGTGAGAATCTTCCATTAGTGTTAAAAATAGTATAATTTTAAAGCCATTATACAGTAGAAGTTTAAGAAAAGTAAAGGAGTCGATCTAATTCATTATAACATGATTTTATTTTAGAAATGAAGTAAGAATGTAATGGTTGTTTGAGATCTTTTGATTAAGTTGAATTAAATAAATCAATAGCATGTAATCACACATATTGTAAATAATGTTTGAAGTTGTATTTTAAATTGGGACAGTATTTCATTTGTCGAGATTTCTATTGTAAATTAGAACTTAGTAAAGAGGATTTCCCATTTCTTTAATTATCACCTCTTATAGATCTATCAACTTAAGTTAATAAATGTCTCTAATGTAAATAATAATAAGGTAAACTGTATACAAATAAATGTGGACATACACATTGTGAAAAATGCATTTAGGATTCTTTAAATAAATCCAAATATTTTTAAACTCACTTTTGTTTAGAACCTTCATGCACAGAAATCATGAATAATGAATTAATGAAGAGCAACAATAAAGAGATTGATGTAAATTAATTGTTGGAAAGGAGTAATTCAATCAAATAGAAAGCATCCGATTTTTGTGATTTTTGTAATTAAATATAAGAATAAGGAGTAAAGAGTAAGTGTGGACATTATTATTGTAAATCTTGTCTATAATCTAGATATCAGTCTATAAAAACATATGGATTAAATAAACTCGTTGAATGTCCTAAATGCAATTTAAAATTCAACATAGACACAACCTTGGAGGAATATTATCTATAGTTATAATAGTTATCAACTCCTAGATTAAATAAGATGAGATCAATATCTTAGTAATAACCGGAAGTTTAGGTATCTCCATCTTTAGGGTAGATATTATATCCATAAAAAGAAAGTAGTAATAGACTGAAGACTAATGAAGATGATTTATAGAATTCATAATTAAAGAGAAAAAATAGTATTGATTTGAGGAATATATATAATGGAGGATCAACTCCTAGAAGAATAATTCCTTAGATATCAACTAATAGTAGAGGTAATTACCCATAGAGTTAACAATCGTTATAATTCTAAAGAAGTCCATAATTCTTTTGAATATATAATATAATTAATAATAAAATGATTTTTAGTCATATTTAAGTTTGTAATAATTTAAATCTAAAATGAGTAATAAGTGAATGTGAATAAGGATAAAAATAAATAAAATGAATAATTAATTAATAATTTATAATTCATAAATTTATTTGAATTAATATTGGATCAAACTAATTTTTCTTTATAATTGAATTTATCTTGTCTTCTAAAAACAATTTAATTATTTAATTAGAAGGACAATTACATCCTTTGAGTATATTACTAAATCTTAATTAAGTATTGAAGTTCAAATTTTTGGATTTTAATTCATGAAATATTTGGATGATTGCTCTAGTTTATACTAAATCCAAAATTTAGGGATTTTTGTATAAATAGATAAATATAAGAAATCAAGTTTAAGGATTTTCTTAAATTAAAATTATTTCTAAAATAATTAAAATCTGTTAAATTGACTATAAGCATTTGACAATCCGTATTAAGTTAGGTATATTTAAGAAAATGAGGAATCATAATATCTAGTTTTCTTTATGCAAGACACTATACTTTCATTATATGAGTAAATAATATGTAAAGATCATAATTGATCTTTCAATAGTGGAATAAATTCCATCTGGTTCAACTCTATTAGTATAAGGTTTTGGTCTTTGTGATATTCCTGAGAATAGTATAAATGCCTTAAAGAACGCAAGAACAAAAAATTTGACAATGGTTAGCAATAATTGTGGTACGAATGATGAAGGTATTGGTATATTATTGAATAATGGATAATTAAGGAGAGTTAAAGCATCATATGCTGAAAAAAATCATAATCTTGCTAAGTAAGTAAATAATATTATACTAGGAAATACTTTGATGGTGAATTAGAACTTGAGTTAATCCCTTAAGGTATGGATTGATAATAAATAAATTGTAATAAATTATAGCAAAATTCTATTTTGATTAAATTTGATTATATTATCAAAGCGAAAAATTTTTTTTTTCTAAAATGATTGAAAAAGAGATCTTATCAAGATTTGAGAAATCGAATAACAAAAAGAACTGCCCATGAATTCAAAGTATATGAATTTAGGAATTGGAATACCTACACTTATACCAACATTTTT
>CAJJDN010000064.1:194251-329073 GCA_905182985.1 Paramecium sonneborni
TAAGCATTTGACAATCCGTATTAAGTTAGGTATATTTAAGAAAATGAGGAATCATAATATCTAGTTTTCTTTATGCAAGACACTATACTTTCATTATATGAGTAAATAATATGTAAAGATCATAATTGATCTTTCAATAGTGGAATAAATTCCATCTGGTTCAACTCTATTAGTATAAGGTTTTGGTCTTTGTGATATTCCTGAGAATAGTATAAATGCCTTAAAGAACGCAAGAACAAAAAATTTGACAATGGTTAGCAATAATTGTGGTACGAATGATGAAGGTATTGGTATATTATTGAATAATGGATAATTAAGGAGAGTTAAAGCATCATATGCTGAAAAAAATCATAATCTTGCTAAGTAAGTAAATAATATTATACTAGGAAATACTTTGATGGTGAATTAGAACTTGAGTTAATCCCTTAAGGTATGGATTGATAATAAATAAATTGTAATAAATTATAGCAAAATTCTATTTTGATTAAATTTGATTATATTATCAAAGCGAAAAATTTTTTTTTTCTAAAATGATTGAAAAAGAGATCTTATCAAGATTTGAGAAATCGAATAACAAAAAGAACTGCCCATGAATTCAAAGTATATGAATTTAGGAATTGGAATACCTACACTTATACCAACATTTTTAGATCTAAATATTACAATATATTTTCATACCGAAATAGTTGTTGTTGGTCTAGTTAATTATCCTATAAAAGGATAAGAATTAGGAGATTTAGTTAATGCAGGAAAAGAATCTATTACTCTTAATTTATGTTCATCAAAATTCCTAGTAGTGGATTATTTGGAATGGTAGGAGGAGGCCATCCTGATTTAACTGTATTAGGAGATATATAAATAAATAAATAAGGTGATATTGCTAATTGGGTTATACAAGGAAGAATGGTTAAAGGAATGGGAAGTACTATGGATTTAATTGATTCGGGTTCTAAAGTTCTTGTTGTTATGGAACACATTGCAAAAGGAGAAAAAAATTATTGAATGACATCACTCTCCCTATTACAGGACTTAAAAGAGTTGATTAATTTATCACTGGTAATTATTTATATATTATTCTTTAGACAAAGCTGTTTTATTAAAAGAAATGAACAATTAATTTTGACTGAAATAGCAGCTGATACTAATTTAGAATGGGTAAGAGCTAACACTGGATTTCAATTCACTATT
Source organism: Paramecium sonneborni (assembly GCA_905182985.1). Lineage (NCBI taxonomy): Eukaryota > Ciliophora > Oligohymenophorea > Peniculida > Parameciidae > Paramecium > Paramecium sonneborni. The sequence continues at coordinate 195,440 of CAJJDN010000064.1, forward strand.
GCAGATAATTTAAAAATAGTTGAAATATGAAATTATATATAAATTTGAAATATGAATTATATATAACTCAATCATCATCAAAATTATGTTTCAATCTTATGTCTCTTTTTTATAACTCTTATTCCAAATTTATTAAAAAATTATCTAATTAATCAATTACTTCCTTATTCTCTTTTATGTATTCCACCTTACTACAAATTAACTTCTAAAATAATGATAAAGTTTTCTATATGTTTTCTTAAAATATTAAATATTTATTTACATTTATAAATCTCATCTAAAGCTTGCTATAATTCATTTATCTTAGTCTTGCTCCAATTTTCTATTTCATTTAGCTATTTCTTATATAATTCAGCTTCCTTTTTATAATTCATCGATTAACTTTCTTTACCTTATATTTTATTATTCATCTAACCACAATTTTATATGATATTGTTTAATTCAATATTACTATTTTTTGCTTCTCTTATTTATTCTTATAAAATTTTATTTGTCTCAAATAAAATCTCTTTCTCTTTCTCTTACTAAAGTAATTCCTTTTACAATCTTTATATTAAATAATCCTAATTTTTCTTATAAATCCATGATTCATCAATTTAACTCTAAAAATCACCTAATATCTAAATAAAACTTTGCTTTTCTATACTATTTGTTATTTATTTTTTGTCAAGTTGAAGAATCATTTTTTTTAAGTTCTGTATCTCTAATTGCTATTTCCTTTCTTTTTATTCTAATTATTATATGATGTTTTTTTATTTTATAATATTTTCTTCCTCATTTTATAGTTTTTATTTTAACTTATAATTCTCTTCTTCAATCTTTATGAAATATAGCTTTTTCGCTTCAAATTCATTTAATTTTTCTTCAATTTCTTTTTTCTCTGTCTTCAATTCATCTAATTCTTAAACTTTCTGAGTAATTTAATTATTTGTATCCTCAATTTTTCTTTATTATGAAATAAATTTTTCTTATTATTATTAATGCAACTCCTCAATAAATTTTTAAGTTTTATTCTATGTTTCTTAATACTCTGATTCAGTTAAACCTATTTAAATTGATAAATTTTGAATTTCTAGTTACATTTATTTTAATTATTATTAAAGATTATCTTTTTCTTCTTTAAGTGTACCATTTTAATAAATTAAAATCTTTATATAAATATAATTATACCTATATTTCTTCTTTTTATTGTTTATAATTGTTTTCCATTAATTAAAATTACTCTTTTATTTATTATGTAATAGATTGTTCTAATTCTATTCGTTTATTAGTTTCTTCTAACTAAACTTTCATTTATTCAATATTGACTCTATGAATTTCCTCTTACTCTATAATTTTTTAAGATAATGAATGAGATTATTATTTGAGCTCTTAGATTTATTTATCTTTCTCTTTTGTATTTTTCTATTCCTACAATTACTGCTCAAGTTAAAGGATGTAAGTTCTCTGTTTATCTACTTTCTTTTATACTTCTTTTTAAGACAACTCATATTGCAAAATTAACATTTCTGAACGTTTAAAATTACTTTGTATTTAAGCTTCTAATACTTTAAAAAGAAGTATTACTCCAATTTGTTAGCTCAACTTATTTCATAACCCTCTCTGAATCAATATTCTTAAGTTTTAAATGCAATTGTTCTACTTCTTTTTGTAATTATTTCTCAACTAAATTAAGTCTCTATAGATTATCACAGAATTAGAAATACTTTATTTTCCATTTATAGACTTCCTATTAATTTATTTTGTCTTTAAAATTCTTCTTCTGATCTGATAATTTCTATTTCATCATCACTCATTTCTTTTAATAAATATTAATCATCTTAAAAAAGAATTATGAAGATTAATAAGAATTTAATGAATACTAATAAGAAATTAATAATCATTATTAAATAAAGTATTAGAAATGTTTATTCTATTAGAGTTTATTTCATGTAATTCATAATAATTTTGACCAAAAATATCAAATAAATCATTATTATCTTGGTATATCATAATTACTCATTCCTTCATCTTGTGGTTTGAGTGGTTCATAATACCATTTTTTAATTTTGAAAGGACGGCTTTTATCATATTTCCATATCTCCAAACTTTCATTAACAGTTGTCATAAGATCTTTCCAAAGTTCTTTAGCTCTTTTTCTAGCTTTTGTACGATTCTGTAGCAAATATTTACCGACAGGAAATTCACCACAACAATTCCAACAAGTTAAACAATTGTTCATTGTAATTAAACCTGGATATTTGTTATTAATTTTATCTCTCAATTTATCAATCATATTTGCTTTACTTTCAAAATTTTCTCCTATAATTTCTAATATTAAGTATGCAATAAAAGGAATATTTGTACACATCAAAACAACATACCCTGCCAGGACTTTTTACCTATCGTAATTTTAATCATCTTATAGGCTTGAATAAATAATTGTTGAAATACTAAAAGTCAGAGTGAGTAGAACATTTGAAATCTAATCAATTTTATTAAGCCTTTTATTACTATAAGGCTCTATATATATACTAAACAAGAGGTAGATAAATGTCAAAATTGAAGATACTGCACCCTATAAATAATAGATAACATAATACCATAATTATAACATTTTGAGCTTGTATACAGATTATAATACTGATAAATGACCTAATATAAATTCTAACGAACTCCCAATAATAAATAATTCTGTCTTTATCATTTGAGTATTCATGATAAAAGTATCCCCATGATTGCATATATGAAATTTAATCAAATTTATTATACCATTTTCCTACTCTTAATTGCCAAAGGAAGACTAAAGGTAAAAGAAGAAATATAAAGAATCCAGGATATGCAAACCATTATAACCACTCAGAGTGAGTTGATGTATCATATAAATAGGATACATTGGCTTAAACATAATTATCGCCACTAATAGTTCTCTTAGCAATTAGATTTAAAAATTCAATTAAAAATGTAGGTTATAAAAATATAAACATATAAATAGCCATTGTATATAAACTCTTCCATTTTAATCTATTAATTAAAATAAGGAAAAGGATGATAAAAGTATTTACAAAAATACACATAATTTATAGAAGTAATGACCAAATTAATCTGGTATAAATTATGTCGGCCTCAAACATATTTTCCTTTGCTAAAATGCAATCTAAGGCATTTCCCATAGATTTAGCAGGCATAGTAACAGTATTCATTGCCTATATAGTATCTTAAGGAATTGAAATTTTAAAGCTTTCTAGAATAGAGAGTAATTAAATGAAATTGTTAAATATTTTCATTAAGATTGCTGCTTGATCTAAAGTAGCTTTAGCAGATAAAAGTTTAAGTCTTCTTAGAATTTTCATAGTAACAACTTTTTCCATTCTATCCTCATGTCCTTTTACTGATTAAATGGTGCTATAAATAGTAAAAAAAGAAATAAGGATTATAAGAATAATATTATTTAGATTATCCTATGGACATTCCCCACATTCATATTTACCTGAAATAGAATAAGCTTAATCCCAATGTATAGCATAGATATCACATTCTTCACAAAGTGCTCCAATATATCCTTCTTAACAGATATCATTCCCAACATCATAACCACCTTTACAGTTAATTTCTTTGTTAAAACATTTTTCAATTTAATCACTTTAGTAATGAGGTCGCCAATGATTATTTTTTGTTTTAATTCTATTGGATTCAGCATCATCCATAGTTTTAGAGATTAATGGTTTACAAAATTCAGCTTTATTTACTAATGCATATAAACCCCTTTCACATTTGTTACAAGTTCCCGATTTTCTTGAGTAGGATTCTCCAAATTCACATTCAACTGATCTAATTCTAACTTTTAATGTGTATCTAGTATCAAAACCCATACATTGAAATGGATATTCATCATGATATATGGGTATATTAACATGACTGCTATTGAAAACTGCATCAAGAGTGATAAAAGTGTAAGGATCAAAATTAACAATTTGATTTGAATAGTTAAATCCTTATACTTCATTAATTTAAAATTCTCTTCTTGTTTCACTTGGGAAAGTTTATGTTTCATTGTCTTTCGTTGTTAAAACATCTGAAGTTAGATCACATTTCTAACCATGTTAATAACTCATAATTTTATTTTATTTGTCAAGAAATACTATTACAATTGATTAATTTTCAAAGTTTCTCATTTATTAACCACTTTTAATAACAATTGGATAATGTAACCATCCAGTATATGAATTAATTTAACCTTATTTTTATAAATCTTTATTCACTTTTACACCTAATTAAGTAGGATATTCAGAAACATCATCTCCATATTTTTTTGCCTTATTGCCAACAAAAGTATTACTTGTAAGATGATAATTATTAATTCCACTTTCAACAACAGCAATAGCACCTCCTATACTTGCATTATTTCCATGAAATGTATTGTCTGCAATATTTATTCTATGTTATATTGTACCTCCTTCTTTTGGATAAGATTCAAAATATACACATCCTCCTCTTCCAGTAACTATTGAATTAGAACATGAACATAAAGTTAAGTTAGTATTTAATCCATAAATTGATATACCTCCACCATGTACTGCCTTTACATCTTATATATTTAATTGATCCAATATTATATGTGATAAATATGGAGGATTAGGAATTGCATAACTAAAATTATACTTAGTTTAATTATTTATTTCCTCTTCTAATAATCTTTTTTATTGCAAAGGAATATTAGTAAATTCATGTATTTTTTTGGCTGTTAAATTAGATTATAATGGTGTATCAATCAATTAATCAATCTCAACTTACTCTCTAAAGTATTATTCACTTGAAATAGCAAAACATCCATAATAAGCTGATTCTGAGTTTGAACATCTACATGAACTCATTTCAACTAATGAATTTTATCCAAAATTTGAAACCCTCATTATTTGAACCAAACCTCCATGACATTCTTTGCAGTTTACTCTATTGATAGCTACATTTTTCAATATTAAACGAGTACTCTCCTAAATATAATCAAATAACATTAATGCTGGATTAATTTTCAATTCTTAGTATTCTACTCTTATTTAAAGAACTATACACAATCCATTTTTAGTAATAGAAGAACAATTTAAATTATCTGTTGAAATTGATGAAATATTTCTTAACTAAACTGAATCAATTAATATTGGATTCTCTAATGGTTCTAATATTTCTATATAAGGTCTGTATGATAATACACTATGTTAAGATTCTAATGTATTCATTCTAATTAATGTTGCTTACCATATTGATATAAATCCATAATAAAATAGACCTTCTGAATAAGTATTCTAAATATCTATCTATCCATTATCTTATTCAATAGCAGCTATTCTCTTAAGGAATAAGAATTTTTCTATTTACTAAAAAGATCCTAATTACATTAAATAGTCCAAAGAATTTGATTAATTACCTTAAATCTTAACTGATTCAAGTGTCATTTTCTAAATTTTAATAGTTTTTGAATAAAATAGAGTTTTTATAGCTAGACCACTAAGAGCATAACAATTTGAAATTATTGAATCTTGAATTCTGAAATTTTATTATTTATCGTAACTTATTAAAAAGATTCCACCTCCTTCTCCTCTAGTAAAACAATCTTTTAATTCAGTATTTAATATTTTCATATCTAATTATGATGCCATTGAATCAACATATAAACATCCTCCTCTTGATGATACTGCTCCATTTAAAGGAGTATAAGCATATTTCATTGAAATATTTTAAAGAGTTATCTTACCTTCTTTTAAAGCTCTTATAAATAAAACTCCACCTAATTTAGCAGTTGAATTTGAGAAAATGCAATTGCTCATCTCTAGATTGAATGCAGATATATAAAGATGTCCACCTTCTGTTATTTCATTGATTTAAGGGATTGAAGTTTTGGTTTAAACATCAAAGTTACTATTTATCATAGATATATTTGAAATGATTTAAGTTCCTACTTCTAAATAAAGAACTGCTCCAAAACCTTCAACAGAATTTGATCTCCATATACAATCCTATAAAAACAAAGTTCCAACTACACTTCTCATTAAAAAAGTTGGATTGCTAGGTCTTAATGATCCATCTATCTCCATTTTATGATGATTATTTTAAAAATACATATGATTAATTTATACAGTTTACATTTAAGTAGAATCTATCAATATTGCAGACGAAGGAACTGCTAAAACTGTTGTAATAATTTGACATTATATTACTTAAACTCCACTAATAATTATTTTTTCATAGTAATCAGCAGTTGATGTATTATAAATTAAATTACTCCATGATGATATACCAACAAATGAATTATCTCTTCCAATTAAATTAAGTAATTAGATATTCAACAATTCTACATCTTTGTAAGGGTTATTTATAAATAAGCAATAATTATTTCTTATACTTAATCCTTCCTTTTAATAACAATTAAGATTAATAAATTTAGTGTTCCATACTTATTCTACATAAAATATTGCTAAATCTGGATTCTCAATACTATCAAAATCTGAGACTACTAAAGTATTACTTTTTTCTACTCTTATTGAAGCACTTGTAGCTGCTTCCCAAATTGTTTCATCAAATCCTATTGTATTTATTTATTTAATAATTAATCCTTTCATTGTAATGTTAATAGGTATGTCATATTTATTTTATATTTCTGTTATTAATATTAAACATGATGGAGTTAAACAAATAACTTAATCAAATTCAAGATTAATAAATTACAACTTCAATCCTGAAAATTCAGCATCACCAACTCTTATTGTATTTAATTCATATTGTGTTTATATCAATCTACCTTTATATGTGAATTTAGTATTCTTCATATAAACATCACTTAATTCAATTGTTGTTATTTTGAATAATGAAGTATAATTAACTTTTGAATCATAAATCTAAAAATCATTCACTTTTATTTATTACATGGTAGTGAAATCAGCTATTCCTCTTGAATTATTGTATTCAACATTTCTCATTAGTAAAGAATTAATTATTACCATACCCATTGGTCTATCAACAATTTTTGTACTTAAAAAGGCTCCATCATTTACAAAGTAACAATCATAAAATTATGTTTAAGTTATTAATAATTTACTATTCCATTCAGGAGCGGTTAAAAAATTAACTGATTAAAGCTCAAAAATTGCTTAGCTTTCAACAGCAATATCGTAAAATTTAACATTTTCTAATTTAATATTCATATAAGGTAAAATGATATCAGAATCATAAGTTAAACCAAAAGGTTTGGCTTAGAATGTAATGTCTGAACTAAGCAAATAATTTTAAGATTAAATAACAACATCTTTTAAATAGATTTCATAAGTGTTAAGAAGTGAAGTAAAGAATGGTTTTTACTTCTTATGTTTAACAGCTTCTGAACTATAAGGTGTTGTATATGAATTTTTATCTTCATAATGACTTTAAGCATGAAGGTTCCCAATTTTAACATTTTAAAGTGAGAATTTAGATCCAGTATTATTTTGGAATATCAGGCCGAAAGGAATTTCATATTTTGGAATATGTTAAGATATTGGTTAATTTTCTAAACCATAAGCTGGATATAATTCAAATCCATTAATAGAGACAGAAGTAAAATAAGCAAAGTAAATATTCCTTTAAATAAACCACTGAATCCTTTCATTAGGATTAATTGAATTAGTTTTAATTTTTAATTCTAATTCATTAATAGAAAAGACATTCTTTCTAATATTGGTTGTAAAATAAGTATCTTTTTAGAAGAAACATTTTGAATTATCTCCAGATTAATATTAGAAATTAAGAATGATAGTAATTTTGCTGACTGCTTTTTTATTCCATTCTTAAAATTTTTCTGATATCGTAGAAGCTAATTTATCTTCCAAAATGAGGAAGGTAGTTTTGGATGTAATATCACTGAATTATGAATTGATTTTCCATTCTGTATTAGAATTTGGTTAATTTTATTAACAATCTGCATTAATAGTGATTTCATCATATCTATCACAAGGAGTTAAACAATCATTTTTATAAATACATCTACCTATTTTAGTATCATAATAATAATTATCACCATCCTCACATTTAAATGATAATCTTGAATATTTTAGATATGTTGTATCAGTAGGAGCATAGAATTTATTAATTAGAGCAATTTCAATTTAAGAACGATCTCTACAACCAATAGTATATTCTGGACATTCTATACAATCAGAATCATCAATTGAAGAACTAAGAGATGATCCAACTTTACTTATATCACATTTATTGCAATATCCTTTTGTACCTCTGGCTTAGAATTCTGTACAAAAAGGTCCTCCTTTTTCACAATATCTAAGATCTTCATTTAAAAAAGGTCCTTTTTAAATATCTCCAGGTGTACATTCATAACAATAAGGACCTAATACTTTTTTATCCTCATCAAAATCATAGTCAAAATATTCAGAATGATGAACAGATTGTAATGATAAACTATAACATCTTTTACAATATCCATTTTCTGCACATTTTTGACATTTACCTGTAGACATATCAACAAAGAAACCATCTAAACATCTTAAACACCGCTTTTTCAATTCATTTAAAACACAAGATTAACATAAATAATCTTGCATTAAAGAAGAACAATCCATTCTGCATTCCCAATTTCCTGAATTATCATTTTTATATAGAGTATATCCAATATCACATTATAAACACTATTATTTCAAAAGAGTTTCTTTTTTATATGTTAAACAACCTTAATTTGGTTTATTTATTGTATCAAATATAGTACATAATTTTTAATCATCAGATAAAAAATATCCATCTTCACATAACATACATTTTTCTAATGATTATTCTATTAATAATTATTATATGTATAATACCTTCTTTATCTAGAGGATCAAAATCATTTGTTAAAGTTGAGAATGAAGTTTCACTACCAACACTCGGATCACCAACTTTTGCACATAATTTACAATTTGCAATTGAACAATCTGTACATCCTGTTCCTATAGCATAAAATGTCTAACTAAATTTATCACATTCTCTACATCTCAAAATATATTGAGATTCTATTGATTCTATTTCTGCTGTTGTTGGTTCTGGACTATCAGGTTCAACTACTTTTAATTTCTCTCTCGTTGGTCTTATTATTAAAATATTATATACAATGATGAACTAGATTTATATTCACATCTCTTGCAATTTGTACCACATCTTATACAAGTTCTTCTATTCAAAGCTGGAACAAATGTACTTTAAGTAGTACTTGTACAAAATTCACATCTTTATGCTATACGAAATTCTTTAAATAAATCCTCATAAAACTTCGTTTCGTTTGTTTCATAATTAAGAGTAAGTAAAAGTGCATGATTATTATACTCATCCCATGGTTTCTCATTAAGATTTATTTAATCTTTTCCAAAATGACAAGTATCACAACCTGTAAAGCATGCAATACATTAACTATAAGTTTCTATTTCATTAATTTTTGTTCTAGTTGTAAGTAAACTAAATCCTTCATTACAAATCAAACAATTCTTCTTTATAGTAATTATTTGCTTTCCTGAATCATCTATAGTTATGTTTTTATTAATTGAACAAGACTTACAATTTTCTGGACAAGGATCACAACCTCCCAATATATCACTATATTCATATCCATCTGAACATCTAATGTACAAATTATTTAAATCATAAGAAAATTATTTAGATACTGGAAGACATGTCTAATTTTGATATTTACAAAAATGTTCACATCCATCACAACTTTAAGTTGTAAACTAAATTTTCATTCTATTTTATTACATCCTAAAATCCACTCTTTACTACATAAAATAGTTGTCTTGCTGGTCTCTCTATTTTATGAAATACTGATATTCCTGTTGATTTGGTCTTGTAATCATATGTACAAAGTCTAGTCTTGTCCCTAAAATATCTATTATTTTTACCATGTTTGACTGTTGTCTAAACAATCACCACAATAGTAATTATTTGCTTCATTAAATTTTATGTATGGACTATTATATATTATCTTTTTACCATTCTACACATATTCTTGTTCCTGCCTTCAATTCTAATTCATTATGATCTTGTGGCAGTGAAAATAAAAAATATTACCATTTGCACAGTTCGCAATTTCCTTTTACTACATTCAAGCAGTTATTAAATTTTTCATTTGTCTCATATACTTTCGTGCTTATTTCGTAACCAAAATCAAACAAGATAGTTAATAGAGTAAATAAAAAAATTTTCATATTTAATTATCATAATCTAAATCAAAAAAGAAATTTAAATACGTTTTTTTATATAAGCAATCTAGAATTATATATCTACTCCTTTTTACATTCAACAACATTGTGAAACTCAAGATTTTTTCAAAAATTAATTAAGATTATTATCAATATTTACAAATAAATCATTATCTAATACCATAATAAACTATTTTACAATTTTTTTACCTATTTTCATTTAATATACTGTTTATCAAAAAACTAAAATCAAAGATTACATAAAATAGTTTATAATCTTATGATACTAAAAATATATTTTCAAAAATATTATAATTCTGTTTCAATATTGATGGTAAAATGAATTAATATTAATTAATTAAATTACTTAAATTACAAAAATTACTCAAATTTTCCATTTTATTAATCTATCTTCAATTATTGAAATTGTTCTACTATTTAAGAGACGCTCACTAAATAAATAAATCAAAGTTGGTTCATAAAAAGAATCATACGCCTTAAAAACCATTAATTCTAACTTTTTTCCTATACCTTCATTTGGAAATAATTTATTCATTACATCATAGCAGACAACTAAATCATCTTAAAATAAATAATTTGTGCTAGGATCAATATGAGAAAAATTGAATTTTAATTATTCTTTTAAAAAATCATTCTTTTAAACATTAACAATCAAACAGGCAAGCTTTAATTATTATAATGCACTCAAGGATGGTTTTTCAAGTTCCTTTTTTAAATCTTAAATATTAACTAATAACTTCACTCCTTAAACATATGCATCTATAGCTATATTTAAATTATCTTAGAATGTTTAAAAATCATTAACAAAGTCAGATAAATTTTTACAAACAAAAGGATAAAATTAATTATAATTCATCATGAAAGGTTTAGTTTAGGTTATAAAATTCCCTTTATTAAAATATATATTTTCAATGATTTAATTAACAAATTAGCATTCTTCATCCTCTTAAGGTGTTAGTTCTATTGTCAAAGTTGGATAAATTCGTTTTAATATAATAGCTAATTTGATAATACTAACTTTATCCTTGACATCTTTAAAATTACTTTTCAAAACATTTTATACTTTTTAATAAGCTTTATATAAGATTCCTGGATGTAATTGATGTTATTAAACAAGTTCTGATATCAATTTATGAATTTGATGAAAATCTGAATTCATAATCTAATCTTTGACTATTTTAATTAATTTTTCAAATGTATCAATATTAAAATCAGTAACTCTCCAACCCATCAGTAATTCATATGCTTATTCGATACTTGGTATTTCATTTGTTTCTTAGAGTTTTTTTAAAAGTTCAATTTTTATTTTTTTCGATTTATAATAATTCATATTGAGGCATTTAAAGTTAGCTAGGATTATATCATCAATTGTTTAAATAGATTTAGGTAGATGACCTTTTTAATTTAAATAGACATCAATATAATTATTTTAACCTTGTATTTCATTAATTTAATTAAAATCTTTTAGTTTATCTCTTAATTGATCACATGATGATAATAAATTAGAAATTTGAGATGGTGAAAATTTGGGTATATTTTCTTTAAGTTTCATGATAATTTCATCATCAAAAGGGGCTAAGATATTATAAATCAATAACCATTTATGTAATTACTCAAAATCCACTTTTGCTGTAAATTCTGCTTCAATTTAAAATTTTATGTATGGAGCAATAAATTAAAAATTAAGGCCTATTTACTCACAAATGTTTTTATTATTTTATAGATATTAAGCATATTTGTAAATGAATTCTATTACAGATTCATCATTAGAATTTTTAATAATTGCTTTAATCACTTGCTAAATTAAATTATGAGGATAAATTTGCAGATTATCTGGTTATAAATATTTTAAGTAATCTATTTTAAATTTATGAATAAAATCAACTAAAATTTCACAAGTTCTTTAATTTAATTAGAACTAATTACTTTAATTTAATAATCTAATAATGGCTCTTAAATGTTTTTCTTAAATATTCATTGTAGTTAGATATTTTTCACAAAAACCTTAAGGAATATTAAGTTTAAATAAATTAACAACAGAAAGTGATTCTAGAATGACAGATTTCTCTAACCATTCTTCTAAACATTTTTTTAAATCAATAAGTTCATCGTTCATAATATATTATGGAATTTCATCAAAAAATGTTTCATTTTCAATACAAAGTTCTCTTAATGAAAAATAAACAGATCTTATAATATTTTCTAAAGTTTTTTCATTAAAATTGGTTTCTTTAGACATTTGCATAACTCTTTTAAGTAAAAGCATATAAATTTTATAATCTTTAAAAGCTTGATTTTTTTGTGAAACTAGAATAAAATTCTTTAAAATTCTAAAATCGAATTAATAATTTCCTTCTTAATCTAGAATTCGTTCAATATAAACTTTTTATATTAAATCAAGAAACAATGGGGATGGTTTAAATTTATTGAGTAAAAAAAAAAGTTGAGCAAGGTAGTATATATGCCATTAATTAATTCCTTAATAAATTTGAGAGACAAGGTAATTCATTTAATGATCATCTAATTCTGAGTATTAAAGGACTTATAATAATATTTCAGGATGACATGTAGCATTAGGATAGTTTGTTATAGATGTATCATATTAGGATAAGAATAATAAGGCATATGCTTTAAGTGAATTATTATCACTATTCAAATATTCTCTTAATTAATCAATTTTATCAGATTTTAATTATGGTAATTTCTTCTTATTGATACAATACTCCATTATTTAGATTAAAATTGTGTTGAATTAATGCTTTTATCTCTTGAATACATTAAAAACTTCTTTATCATTCACAATCAAACCAGAATAGAATTAAATGAGTAGAATAAATTAATATTCATTATGAATTGGTTATTATAATAACCATTCAATATACTCTTTAAAATTAGGTTTTTGGAATTGCATTTCTAAAAATTTAATCATGTTTTCAAATAAGATATCATCTGTGTTTTAATTTGTTTCTATTTCTTGTTTAAGTCTATTAAGAATTATAGAGCTATCAGAAAACTTCATTGGCATCATTTGATCATAAATTTTTTCATTTAAAAATGCTTACATAATTGAATTAAGTTGAGGTAGTGTTTAACATTATTCAACATTAGTTTATAATGTAAATAAACGTTCTTTGAATAGTTTGTACTTAGATTTGAAAGAGCTGAATAGAAATTTTAATTTAAGCATTTTTTTATGACAATTATTAATAGATATAATCATTTCTTTTAGGTAGCAGCAAATTGATCATAATATTTGCGAAGATCTTTTTTCGAAAAGATAAAATCCTTCATGGCAATTTTAATGAATTTATCTGAGTCAAAATTATTAAAGAATTTCTAATCTTTCAGAATAGCAATAATTTATTCCATAGTTTTTGCCTATAAATATCATTTTAATGTAAATTACATTCAAAATTTCTTCTTTTCTAATTTTAAGTATAGCTAAAGAAGCTCTAAAAGTAGTTTTATGATGTTCATACCAAAATATATCTGTTACTCTTAGAAATATTTACATAGGAAGAATTGAACTAAAGAGTGTAATAAACCTAAGAATATAATCAAAATGATTACCATTCAGCTGCATAATAAAAGGGAACAATATTAAATTTAGTAAATTTAGCATGTATATCAGGTAGAAATTATTTAACCAAAATATCTAAAGCATGAAAATATTTCAATGTATTTGTAGGATTAATGTATGTATCAAGACAACCATATTTAGTAAGTAAACTATATAGATGCCAATAGACTAATTCATCATTCATCAATAATAAAAAAGAACCAGCTAAATAATTTAATCCTTGACAATATCCCATATCTTAAAATGTAAGACTAATTGCTCTTAATACTGTGAAGAGTGATTGACTAGTTATAGTATCCATTTTAATTAAATCATTAGACTAAAATGTACGCATAACATCTAAAGTGATTTAACTATCATGTGGTGATATTTCTTCAGATTCTATAAGTTCCTTATAGGTTCTCTTTATGTTTATATTTCAATAATTTACTTTTGCTTATATTTTCATTTGATCTATTTCAGCTAGACAAGGCCAAATAAGCATTCTTATACCTTCTGGTATACCTTTTCTTAAACGAGATTTAAGTTTATCATCATTATTACTCATTAATTAAGGAATCTTTGGAATCATTTTTCTCCATTTTTCAATTCTTGCATTTGTCTTTAACATTTCTTCTTTAGTTGGAGTTTGATTGTTATGCTTTGGAAACCCATATGGGTCTCTATTTTCTTAATTCATTAATAATAATAATTAGTCAAATTTTATCATAATAGGAGGGGTTGTTAATGAAAAATATAGAAGAAATATAAATATATATATATTATTGTATTTTATCAAACGTCACAAATTTTCGGTGATGGGAAATAGTTTTGAGAAGTTTTTTATGGAATTTCAGGATACCACTTATTTAAACTAGCTGTCCACCTATTTTTTAATTAAATTATTTTATTACCAAACACCATTTTAAGAAAATAAGGATTCAGGAATTTCAGATTCATTTGAATCAATACATCCTACTAACCAAGCTAACCATTCAGTTTTTAAGGCTTCAGTAGTTCCCACTATTTCTGATTATTTATCATTTGGTACAACAAATGTAACTGCTGGATCATCTTTATCAGCTACATAATATTTAATATGAGCATTAGATGATATCAATTTCTCTTAATAATTTTCTTCATCACCAAAATTTTGTACAAATATCAAATATTTAGTAAGAATTAAAGCATCAATTTCTATAGCTTAAAAACTATATTCATCCTCAGAAGATTTTCCAAATTTAGCTCCAGTACATTCATTATCTAAATAACCTACTAAACAATTTGACTTATCTGTTGGGTTAAAAGATAATTAGAGATCCAAATTAATATCAGAATTATACCATTCTAATACTATTCTAATTTATCCAGATTTTAATTTCTTTGATAATGGCACAATAGTAACTTCATTATCTTAAAATTCATAACAATTTTATGAATAATCTGGATGAGTAACAATTAAATTATATTGTGATCCCTAAACTAAACGAGTAAATGTAACTTTTCCATTAGAATCAGTTTTAGCAGATCCATAAACTTAAAATGATCCACAACTACCTACCCTTAAATCAACTTTTGCTGATTCTAAATGATTCCAATTCATAACATCAACAACATAAACATCAGTTTAATAATAATTGATTTAGAATATTGAAGAGAAATCTCCTAATTTACATTCTCCATTTTAAGCTTTATATCCTTACTCACATACAGCACATTTATTTTCTTTAGTACAAATAACACAATTTGGAATTTTGGTAGTGCATAATTTATATGCTAATTTACATTAACCATTATCAAAAGTAGAAAAGGCATCACAAAAATCTTGATCACATTTTTCTTTATCTTTTGAACATTTCAAACATTAATTTTGAGAATAAGGTTTAGAACATCCATTTTCTGGTTGACAAGATTTATCAGCTTATAATTGATATTCTGATTAACAACTAATACATTTATTATTTTTATCGCAAAATTTACAAAATGGAACATTTGTGCATCCATTCGGTTAACATTTTTTTCTCGCATCCAAATATTCTCCAGTTTTACATTCACCTTAATTTTTAGGTTATTCTTTATTAGTAGGATTATTAGTAGGATTATTAGTAGGATTATTAGAAGGATTATTAGAAGGATTATTAGTAGTAGTAGTACCACCAGCTTTAGGTTATTCTTTAGAAGTTGAAGTAGTAGGATTAGTGGAAGTACTTGGAGTAGTAGTAGTTTTAGGTTCACTAGTAGTAGTAGTAGTAGTTGATGGTTTTGTTGTAGATGTTTCAACTTTATGGAAATAAGTTTTTGGAGGTGTTGTAGATTAAACATTTGGTATTGTTACATTTGATCTTAATAATATAGTTCCAAAATTAATCTCATTTTCGAATTATACAACTTATGATTAAACATAATCATCATAACCTATTGCAGCAACTGTTATTAATCCAGTTGTTGGTTAAAATAGTTAAGTACTATAATCAGCAACATCAAATGTTGATATCTATAATTTATATTCACCTTTTGGTGTTGATACATCACAAATTGGTTTATCTAATCCTTCTTGACTCCAACATATTTTGGCCTCTTATAATGGATATTAAGTATATATTTTATCATCTCCTTTTTTTATTTCACCAACAACAAATCCACTTACTTTTGATTTCATTTCCTTAAATAATTATACTTATATTTATTCACTAACACCTAATTTCCCATTAAATCTACAACCTCTTTCATCATCTTTATCAAATCCTGTTTTACATGTTACACATTTCTCTTCTTTACATTCTTAACAATTAGGTATATCACATTAAGGTTAAGTTGCAGCACTTCCTTATCCTTTTGTTGCTTAATCATTACCACCTTTATCAGATGAACTACTTGAGCTTGTTCCAGTCTTTGCTGGTTCTGTTGTTTTCGCTGGTTCAGTTGTTTTTGCTGGTTCTGTTGTTTTCGCTGGTTGTGTTGTTTTAGCTGGTTCTGTTGTTTTAGCTGGTTCTGTTGTTTTTGGTGGAGTATCTGAAAAATGAGAAAACATTGAATAATGATATACTTTGCTATTCTTTTCATTTATTGGTATATCCACTATATTTTAATATAAATTTATTATTAATTCTTTTGAACCTACTTAATAACATACCTATACATCATCCAAATACTATTACACATATTCCTATTTACCAATTATTGCAAAAAAATCTTATTCATTTCCTACATAATCTGGCCATAAAAACTTAGCAGCTGCCAATGTTTAATATGTTGTTGCTTCTTTTCTCTTAAATTATTAAACTCCTTTTACCCATAATCCAAATAAGATATCTAAATTATTATTTTATTATAATACTTGTCTCTTTTTTTCCTGTTTCTACTTTATTTAAAGGACAGTTTGTAGTTGATTTANGGATTATTAGAAGGATTATTAGAAGGATTATTAGTAGTAGTAGTACCACCAGCTTTAGGTTATTCTTTAGAAGTTGAAGTAGTAGGATTAGTGGAAGTACTTGGAGTAGTAGTAGTTTTAGGTTCACTAGTAGTAGTAGTAGTAGTTGATGGTTTTGTTGTAGATGTTTCAACTTTATGGAAATAAGTTTTTGGAGGTGTTGTAGATTAAACATTTGGTATTGTTACATTTGATCTTAATAATATAGTTCCAAAATTAATCTCATTTTCGAATTATACAACTTATGATTAAACATAATCATCATAACCTATTGCAGCAACTGTTATTAATCCAGTTGTTGGTTAAAATAGTTAAGTACTATAATCAGCAACATCAAATGTTGATATCTATAATTTATATTCACCTTTTGGTGTTGATACATCACAAATTGGTTTATCTAATCCTTCTTGACTCCAACATATTTTGGCCTCTTATAATGGATATTAAGTATATATTTTATCATCTCCTTTTTTTATTTCACCAACAACAAATCCACTTACTTTTGATTTCATTTCCTTAAATAATTATACTTATATTTATTCACTAACACCTAATTTCCCATTAAATCTACAACCTCTTTCATCATCTTTATCAAATCCTGTTTTACATGTTACACATTTCTCTTCTTTACATTCTTAACAATTAGGTATATCACATTAAGGTTAAGTTGCAGCACTTCCTTATCCTTTTGTTGCTTAATCATTACCACCTTTATCAGATGAACTACTTGAGCTTGTTCCAGTCTTTGCTGGTTCTGTTGTTTTCGCTGGTTCAGTTGTTTTTGCTGGTTCTGTTGTTTTCGCTGGTTGTGTTGTTTTAGCTGGTTCTGTTGTTTTAGCTGGTTCTGTTGTTTTTGGTGGAGTATCTGAAAAATGAGAAAACATTGAATAATGATATACTTTGCTATTCTTTTCATTTATTGGTATATCCACTATATTTTAATATAAATTTATTATTAATTCTTTTGAACCTACTTAATAACATACCTATACATCATCCAAATACTATTACACATATTCCTATTTACCAATTATTGCAAAAAAATCTTATTCATTTCCTACATAATCTGGCCATAAAAACTTAGCAGCTGCCAATGTTTAATATGTTGTTGCTTCTTTTCTCTTAAATTATTAAACTCCTTTTACCCATAATCCAAATAAGATATCTAAATTATTATTTTATTATAATACTTGTCTCTTTTTTTCCTGTTTCTACTTTATTTAAAGGACAGTTTGTAGTTGATTTACATTCACTAGTCAATTCTATTCTACTACCAACTAATTATGTTATTGATTGACACATTCTTGTTTAAATCTTTGTAAATTCTTTTGCTTTAACAGCTTTTCCTTATTAATCAAAATTAACTTCTTTTTTTAATGGAATAGGGGTATAATTATTTACTAACAGAAGAACTCCAAAAACAATTGTACCAATAAATAATAATAGAAATAGTGTCTCTATATTTCTACCTAGAGTTTTATCTGATCTTGTTCTTCTTGAAAGATGAAATTCAAATAAAATCAATGCAAATAAAAATAATGGAGTTGCTAATGATAACATTATTAAAATTAACAAATCTTTTGTGAAAATATTACTTACTGTTTTACAACAATTTAAATTCAAACATCCTAATGGATGATCTGCTGGATCTGGAGTTTCAACTTCCCATCTCTATACTTAAGCTTCTCTATCACATTAAGTTGAATATATTGAACATTCCCTCTATCCATCTGGACAATTTGATGTTTAAATATCTTTTATATATTTAGAGGCACAAGAATGCTAAGATAAATAAGATTCTGATAAATTATTCATTTTTTATTAACAATTTGCAATATTACTTTCCTATTAATCTTAATAGTCTCTAATATATTGAGCTTAAAATCCTAATAGAACTGGTATAATTAGAATTTAAAGAGCTGCCAATATCATTAATAATCCTTTTATTTTCCAAGTGTTTGAAATAATTGCTAATAAAATTAATGCCAAAATTATTAAATTTAAAATTGCACTTATTGAATAGATACCCATTCCTTTTAATAAATAAACTGATCCCCAACAAGTCAAAGATACAGCAATACAGAGAAGGTATATGTTGAATCGACTAGTTATTGAAGATATTGTCATTTGATAAAAGTTATGAATTGTATATGTTAATCCAACTACAATTAAAATTGAAAAAATCAATATAATTGGTTTCATAACTGATACAACTTTATCAAATTTCTAATAATCGTTTCCTATCTTCTCAGATTAGTACAACCCTTTTACATATTCACTCGATAATATTATTAAGATAAAAAAAACGAACTCTGCTATTGCCATAAGAATAGTCAAAAAGAATAATAATCTTCATATATAATTGTATTACCTCCCGTTAAAGTTATCTGTCAATTCTCCCCATTCGTCTTCGGTTGTTCTAAGATAGTTTTATTGTTAGTGATTCCAAACAAGAGTCCCTATGCATATCAATACTATCAGCACATTTATGATAGCATAACTAAGACTAATGTAATTTAACACAAATCCATTGATAACAAACAACATTACAGCATCTCCAAGTGCCAACAATAATACAATAATAGAAACATATTGTTGTATTGTTGTCAATGTCAACTTTTCACTACGATTGAATTCACTCTAAGAAATGAATTACCGACTTTCAAATTCCATTTTTATTTTTTTATTTTTATTAATAACTGTATAGTATTTAAATCAAATTTTAGGTAATTTCAATTATGAATTATTGTTTATGTAAGGACGACTAGAATTGCTACCTAGATCTGATGTTTTATTAAATTTTCAGATAATAAATTCATTCTTTATTAAAACCACGATTTCTATTTTGGGATTAATTAAACTCTAAAGATTAATAAACTCCTTTGATTTTATATTTTATTTTAATTCACTTATTTCAGAAAGAATTGATTATTTCTTTTATGGTTTAAGTATGGAAATAAACAAAATCGATATTATATCCATAATGATCTCATCAATATTTTCTATATTTATATCCTTATTAACCTGACTCATTCCAACAATCTATTCACTTGAATTTTCAACTGTCTATTATTTAATTTGTGACTCATATAAACTCTACTTCGATAATTCCTTTATTTCTCGAACTTTCTGTTTATTAATTTTTTAAAAGCTTTCTTAAAAACTAAGCTCTCATATTATCTATCAATTCATTCTATTCTGTAATAAATTTTTTAAATTCATTTTCAGCCATAATATTTTCATCTTTCTTATCTTAATGATTTATTTTATTTTCAATCTCTTCTTCCTCATCCTAAAGTCTTGAATTGAAAAATTTTCATTCTAATTTTTGATCTTGAGAATACTTATTTAATTTTTAGTTCTAATTCTCCTTTTGGATCAGTAAATAATTTATCACAAATTTGATTAATACTTACATCCAAAATCTTTAAATTTTTAGCATTGCTAAATGAACCTTTTAATGTTGATATTTTATTATTTCTTCTAATATTCAATTCTTCCAACTTAATAACAACAAGTTCTTAATTAAATATTGAAAACTAAAAAATCTATTTTATCTATTAAGTTTCCTAAATTCAAATATTTTAAGTCTTTTAAATTATTAAGAAAATGAATCTATAATAATAAAAAATTCGATACTTTATATAATTTATTGTTTTCTAAATTCAAATGCTAAATTTATCTACTTCCAAATATTAGATCTGTTATTCTGTTATAAAATAGATCTTATTTAATAAATTTTTGTAATTGAATTTAATAAACTCCTTCTAATTCACTATTTGAAAATCTTCAATTATCAAGAATGGTATAATCTATATTATCGATCAAAGAATTAGAATTTTAATACTGTTTTTAACTAATTATGATATAATTCCAAATTCTGAACCAATTTATATGATCTTTTATGCATCAATTAATTTCCATAATACCTTAATTAAAATTTAATAATTTACCTAAAATGTTTAATCTGAGAGATTTCCCTCCATCTTACAATTTGGCCATTACTAGTTCTATCGAGAAAGGTTATTCTTTTTACATAAAATTATTTAAATTAAAATAATAATATAAATAAATAAATTTATAAAAGAATATATTAGTTTTTAGCTACATAAAATCTAATATATTCTTATAATTATGAATAGTGATATGTGTCTTTTTTAAGAGTAAAAAATATATCTATTTGAATTCTGACAAAAAATCAGGTTTATTTATTATTAATAAAAAATGAATTTTGAATTTCTAGTAATATTCATCAAAAGTAAGATGATCGATAATGAACAATAATTAATAAGTTAATTAATTAGTTTCTTAGAATTAATAATAATATGAAGCAGCGATAAAAATCTCATACATACCTATACAAATAAATTTGTAAACATTTGAATGTACCCTGTTCATCTGAATTATTGAATGGAATTTAAGAGACAGAAATAGTTTTAATTTTAGAATAGATAGGGTTATAAGGTATAAAAATAAGAATAAATAGATATTGAACCTCTGTAGTTATTGTTAGCACAATGTAAATTCAAAACAATAACACTGAAAAGTATATAGAAGAACTTGAAATTAAATAAATCTATGGCACATGATAATTATAAAAATGAATTATTAGAGATCTTGAAGGTGATTACTAAGTTATTCTCAAAGAGCTTAGATGTGATAACATTTATAATTAGAGACATAAGAATGAGTAGTGAACATATGCAAATAATTTCATAAGGGATAGCAGTAGTGTAATCTTTAAAGGAGCTACGAATTATATAGTGCTTGATGACTTCAAATCATTTCAGCATTCTATAACCATCACTAATTTAGAATTCCTCTCTTCATATAGTAGATTTTTCTCACAATTATTTGACACATTAAATTGGAGTATTGTTAGGATAATTACTTCAAGAACATGGCAAAAGAAGAGACAGTGTTGATTATTTGTATAGAACAAAAGGTGAAAGTCCAGAAGAAGACATATCTAAAATAGGAATAGGAGAATTAGACTTATCCTATAATAAATTAAATGATTAGTTTGTTAAAGATGTCGTTCCTTATCTAGAAAGAGATAGATGGATAAAATCAATAAATTTGAAATATAATGCTATACAAAAAGAGGGATTTGAATTACTAATCTAATTACTTGATAAAAATACTACTATAACAAGTTTAGACACTCGAAGAAATTTAGGAACTACTCAATAGTTTTAAAAAGAGATATTAAGGAAATTGATGAGAAATAAAAATACTAAGAATGACTTACAAGAATAAAGAATAGAAGAGGAAAATGAAAACATTTTAGTCAATGTGTCTGCTATCCCATAAAATCTACTATCTGTTATATCTGATTAAGAAAGTCCTGTTATGTCTTTTGGAGTTTTCGAATAAAATAATTAAACTAAACAAATGTCAATATCAGGTAGACAAGATCAATTTAAATTCAAATCTGGTTATAAGAATAATGATTCTGGGTGCTTAGATTGTATTCGATTGTAAATTAAAGTTAAAAAATAACAATAAATTATTTAATTACTAAAATAAGAGGTATAATATCTTAGATTTTCACTGTAATCAAAACAATAACAATCCTAGTAATAATAATCATAATAACAATAGTAATAATAACAATAGACAATGAATTTTTTAAATTTATCAGATAATCACAATTAGCATCCACCACCATAAGAAGTGGAATAGGAAGATATGTTGAATAAAATAGAATACATGATGAATGAATTAACTAGAATGATGGATGGTTTAGATGCTTAAGGAAGTGTAACTAATAATCTTAATGCTCATCTTTCAAGTACACTTATTGGATAAGATTACACTAGAGTAATATGTGAGAGAGAAGATAGAGCTAATGATTTCATGAATATTTTAGGAGACAATAGCTAAAACAATTCATCAGAATGTTCTGAAGATGAAGCTAAATCATAGTGATAATATTTTTGGGTTTTTGATAAATTAATAGTTATCATTATTAATCTACTGCTTATTATTCTGGTTGTTTTTAATTTGGAAGATCTTACATTTCCATTTCCGCCTCTCTAATTTATTATGAATTAATCCATTCATCAACATTCTAAGATCTTTAAATTTGAGAGTATTCACTGTTATAACTGATAGCAAAGAATATTGCATATAACTTTTTTATACATTAAATATACCACTGCTGTTATAAATAATGCAAAAGCTCCTTCAACTCTGCTATGAGGTACAACATAAACAGTTTCAGAGCCTATTGCAATCAAAAATCCCAAATAGGTCATAATCACACAACCAGGTGCTGAAATAAACATGCAATATTATGCACACGATACCATGTATAATTTTGAAATTATTTTACTTTTAAATAATAAAATCTAAGAGTATATATAATCAAAGTCTTTTCAGCAACAATCTATTAATTTACATTTTTTTTTGTTAACATTGATGCTCATATTTATGTATATCTAATTGGATATTAGGATTTTAGAATTTCCTTTAATTTTAATAAGATCTTGTATCACTTTATATTTGTTGATTTTGCCATTCATTAAATAGCTAAAAGGCTCTCATGTTTTATTAGGGCAAATCATTTTTGGCTTTTTTCTCCAAAATATCTTTTAGTTTAGATTAAAAAATGACGCTCTTTTTTTATCTCAAAGATTGAATTGTGTCCTTTTTATAGAAATCCAATTTTGTCGTAAATAAATCATTAGTATCAAACATGTCTAAATTGATTGTTTCTTTTTAGTCAATTTATTGTTTATGATTTATTTAATTTTCCCCTCTCTCATTAAATGATAAAGATTATCTTCTTATAAATTTTTATTGTTCATTGTAATTTTATGATACTTTTGAGATTTTTTCATTCTCTTAGTATCCCTTTAGACTGCTGTGATTAAGTCTTATATTAACAGATTAAGAGATAGGATGAATTTTCTTAGGAATGAAATCTTTATTCTTTTTGTATAGAATATAAGATGAAGGAATTTCACACCTTTTAATAATTTCATCAACGACACGGCCTTAAATCTTTGGTTCTAATTTAACAGATTAATGTATGATTCTTGATTATCTGATCTATGATCTGTCAATAAAACCACAAGGTTTTCTATTTTTAGGTGATTCAGGTTGATTCTATAGAAAAGGCAATATATATGTATTAATAAAATTTTGATCCATAATATTTATAAGGCAAAAATGATTATCAATTTTTGAGCTTTTAAGCTAACTTTGCTGATTTCGGAGTCGTAGTGGTTGTAGGTTATTTAGTGACTCTAGACGAAGAAGTGCTCGAAACAGCAATTTGACTGCTAGGAACACTTGCATTATTATCAAAATCATAACCATTAAATAAATCTAAAATATTATCTATATTACTTTATATAGAATTCCTTCTTAGCATCATTTATTGATCCTCATTTATAGAATCATCAGAGTCTCTTCTACTATCTGATGGAAGATAATTATCTTCATTACCCTTAAAATAATAATTTAAACAATTACATTAGGTATAAATGGGGCAATCATCTCTTTACTATTCAGTTTTTCCCAACTGAAATCTTTAAACCAAGGATGTTCTTTTACTTCATCTGGTCCATTGTTTCCCAATCTATTTTATGGCTTTCTTTAAAGTAACTATCCAATTTTAAAAATAACTAACTCTATTAGTAAAATCTGCAGCCTCTAAACTCCATCCTGGAGGTATTTCTTATCTTTTAATCGCTGCTTATTTAGCTAACATTTATTCTCTTATTTCTTAACGACTTCTTCCTAAATAAGGTCTTCTTCCCAACATGCATTCATATACTATCACCCCCAATGCGAAATAATCAACAGCTACTCCATGATTATGTCCTATTAAATTAATTATTATTATTATCTTACTACACATTACTTCAGGAGCCATGTATCCTGGAGTTCCACTTGTGTCTTAGGAATTTTCTGGTTTCCAAATTCTTGCTATACCAAGATCTGTTAATCTCAAGTATCCTAACTTAAAAATTCATTCTATCATACCATTACTATCAAATACTAAGTTTTCTGGTTTCAAATCTCTATGTAAAATTCCTTATTAATGTAAATATTCCAATGCTAGTATTATACATCCACTGAAAAACTCTACATTTTATTATCTAACACATACTTGTTTGTTCCTCATTAAATTTACGATGTCTTCCTATATGATATCTCAAATCTCCTCCTGAAAGTAAATCCATAACTAAATACAAATATTCTCTATCCTAAAATGAGTATTGCATGTTGATCAAAAAACTTTATTTTATTTCCATTTTTACTTATGCTTCAAACCACACAACAATGCTTTCTCATTCATTACAGATTAAACTGATTTTTTTGTTATTATCCTAAATAACTTATTATTATTATCTTACTTAGGTTTTGACATCACTTTCAAAGCATAAAATTATTTATTCTTCTTTTGTCTAACTTTCCACACTTTACCAAAACCACCTCTTCCTATTGCATCTATAAATTGAAAATTCTGAACAGACATCACTACTTATTTATTCTATATACCATTGTTTTCCATCAAATCCTCCTTTTTTTCATTGATATTACAATTTCCCATTTTAATATAAATATATATTAAATTATTATAATAATTTAACCATCCCCTTCTCCCATCACAAAAGATGAATTCCCTTTCTATAAAAACTTTACCTAAACCTTTTTATATTTACACCTAATTAATTATTAAAATGATATGCTAATATTAACTAATTATATCAATATCTATATATCATATACAATTAATTAATTATGTTAAAATTTGCCCCTTATTATTTATACTCTATTTTATGCCATATATTTTCACTTTTATAAATATTTCTAATCCTATAATTATAATCACATTACTCAATAAGTTAGATATATTCATAGTTTATTTTATTATATATTAATTTATATAATAAATCTATACATGATCATTCCAAGTAATCATATTAACTTTGTTTATTTTATTACGATTTGCAATTTATATTTATAAATTTATTAACGAATATGCTCTATGATTCTACTTAACCCTATGAAGGAATCAAAGGGGGTACTTGTTTCACTAATGATGATTACAAACCAAAAAAAAGGAATATGTCTACATAATCAACAACAACAAATAAAAAATAACATAAGACTTAAGGATCAGTATCAACCTTTAATAATGTCGAAAATAGATTGTTAGACTATGAAAAAAGAAGATTAATTAAAATTTAAAGAATAAAAATGGAAAACCTTGCAAACAAGGAAAACCAATAAATTCATAAAAAATTATCATAAAAATCAACTTCAAATAAAAATTTGTAGCCAAATGAATTTAGATTTATATAATAGAACAGCATTTTGAATTAATGTATGAACAATTTTTTAAAGAAAAATCAAAAAGGCTAACTTTATTTTTGACTTGATTAATATATCAACATATATAATTATATATAATTACACTTAACATCATATGTTTCTAAATAAAAATGAAAATAAATATAAAAAAATGAAAGTAAATAAATAATCATAAAAAATGAATAAATTAGTCTAAGATTTAATGAAATTATATTACTGTTTAATGGAAATGAAATCTTTAAAACAATTTGAACTTATTTTAAGTTAAAGAGAATTTTTGATTAAATTAAAAAAATAAATTTCCATTAAGAGTTTATATGTCAATCAATTATTATCTTATAACGTGTTTTTTGAAGTTAATAATATGAATGAGATCTGATTTATTTATTAAAGAAAATTGATGTTTTCTGACATTTAATAGTTAATAGTCAATAAACTGACTAAAAGGGGGTTTATGATTAGATAATTAATTGATATGCTGCATAATTGTTCGTTTTGGATTTAATGATAAAAATACAAAACAAGTATAGCTACTCAGAAGATGATCTGATAGGAGAAGGTGCTTATTCAAGGGTTTATAAAGGTTTTTGTAATAAAACTAAAGAGTTCGTTGCTATAAAAGGTTTGAATGCAACATAATTTTAGTTATTGATTGGAGTAAAGTAAAGGATAAATACTATATTTCTGGTTTTTAGAGAGAGATTCGAATACTTCGAGACTTAGATCATTAAAATATAGTAAAAATAATAGAATTGATTCATGATGCCATTTAGAACAGAGAATATCTCATAATGGAATATTGTGATAGTTAAAATCTTACAGCTTTCATCAATCAATCTGGAGGAGTTCTAAATGAGAACATTACCAAAATTGTATTATAGTAATTGTTGACTGCATAAAATGAACTTATAAAAAAAGAATACTTGCATAGAGACATTAAACCAGAAAACATCTTAATTCATTAAAGGACTTTGAAATTAGCAGATTTCGGGTTTTCAATTAAGGCAGATTACTCTGGGAATCAACTATTTAAAGAAAATGTAGGCACACCATTATATATGGCTCCATAAATACTTGAAAATAAACATTATTCTGTGAAAAGTGATATTTGGTCTATAGGAATTATGGCTTATTAAATGATAACTGGATAATATCCTTGGATAGCTGATGATCCATCTTAACTTTTAAAATCCATTAAATCTCAAAAATTATATTTTCCTTCGCATATCTCAATCTCAGATGATTTCAAAGAATTCATTAAATATTGTTTGTAATTTGAAGAAAAAGATCGATACAATTGGGATGATTTATTTGAACATAAAATATTTAAAACGAAATATGTTATACAAAAGAATTAAATCAAAATCGAACAACTCTAAGTATTATTTTTTGTATTAATTAAGACAGCCATTAATTAAATTAGACAAATTCAATAAAAAAGAGGAACTACTCTTGAATAGTTATTTACTAATTTAGATATGGATGGGGATAAAAAGCTTACTTTTGAAGAATTTTAAGTATTATTACTCTATGTTGACAATCAAATGGAGATTAATATATAAAAAGGAATCTTTTAAAAATACAATGTTAGCAAAAATAACTTACTAAATTTTAACGAATTCAGCAGGATATTTTGATGATTTTTATAAAATTTATTTGTAATAATTTACTAAAATTTATTTTCTTCAATATAGAATATTTTTAATTTAAAGATCTTCAAAATATACTAATAAAAAGACTAAATCATTAATTTTTTTCTAAAAATTTTAAACTATAACATTCTTTCAAAACTCAAATACTCTGACTATTTTATTCATTTACTTTAAATTTTTAGTAATTATAAAAGTTTGATAAATAATTATTAAATTTATGTAATTAATGTAATAATTTTTTATTAATGAACTTCAAAAGAAACCACTTCCTGAAATTTCAATGATTCAATTTATATAATCACAATAGTTTGTTGAATAGATTGAATTAATGAATCTAAATCAAATTGAATAATATTTACAATAATTATCGATATTGATTTAAGAAAAAAATGATTAAAAAAGTTGGGTTTATTTTGGATTACTATTGAGATAAATGTTAAATTAAAGAAATTAAATGACTATCGAATAATATAATAGAAATGCAATCAATACTTTTGTTTTGATAATTCAAATATTAAATATTCATATTACTTCCTCTTATATTGAATCAATTTTATCAACATTTTATGAATTTATTGATAAAGTAGATGATCAATTTTGGATATTTTTAGCATGGCAATTTCGAAATGCTTCAAACAATATCAATTAATTAGAATTATTAAAACACTTAGTAATTTCGCAAACATAAAGAAATGAATTTTTGGATATTTTAATTTTAAAGATTAAAATTGAAATAGAAAAACCAATTGCTAGCAAGATAAATAATAAAGTTATTTTATCCTCATTGTAAATTGTCTTAGAAAAAAACCCATATTAAATAATTTCATAAAATTTATTGAATTATTTGACTGCAATTTTAGCAAGTGATTAATTACATGAAATACCAATTAAAGACTTTTATTATGTTATTGGATTAATTGATTCATTTTTTGAGCATTAACATTTAGTATAATGTGATTCTAAATAGTATGAATAATTTACACATTATTTATTTTAATATTTACTAAATTAGATTGAGCAAATAAATTGGTAAATTTATAATCATTAAAGTATAAACAAAGAGATTTAAAAAGAAAACTTTAAATTGTTAACAAAATTGTGTTAAAATCATTATGCTTTAAGATTATTTAAAACTAACAAAGAAAAACTCTTACATTTAATATATTGTTAATTATCGAATTATATTGAATTATATAATCAAGTATAAAATGAAGATATTCCCAATGAATTAATTGATCTTATAAGTAAACAAGAAAGCGACACATATTTGTGTTCAATTGTGAGATTATTTGTTGCAATGTGTTCTTATGTTCGATAATTCACATGTATTGGATATCTTCTTTGTTCTTAAGTGCTCAATATAATTTTTTAAGTAGAATTGCAATAAATTAATATTATCAAAAACCAAGTCTCATTTTATTATGATCCTCAAGATATCAATAATATAAACTAAATTATCAAAGTAAATTAAACATTGCCAATTACTTAATTACAAGCATCTTTGATTTTACTTACGTCAATGAAATTATTTATTGTGGATTAAGATATTACACTAAAAAATCTTGAAAATTTACTTAGGATTCATTTAAATAATTTGACATCCTAAATGGGTAATGCAAGTTTTAAAATTATATTTATGCTCTTTTTGTAAAAATATTAAAAGAAGATATTTAAATAGTAGTAGGATGAAGATTTTAACATTTAATATTTAAAATATATTTTATAGTAAATTACAACTGAAAATATTGAAAGTTCAACAGCTGTTTCAGTATTTCAAATGATAACAAAATCCTCATCTAATTACAACTTATTATAAGATTTTATTTAAGTCTTAAATCCATACATTTAGAAGATTATTTCTACGACTACAGATATTGACTTTTTTCAATCGTTAATAAATTTAGCTAAAGTTCATTAGCATTTTTTTTATAATTATTCAGAGAGTTATCTTATAGTTTTATAATAGAGAATATTCTTAGAAATAAGTAAATAGAATAATCATGCTGTCATTAAGATGTTATAAACTTTTAGAGCAATTTATAAAATTTGGCCTTAAGAAGAAACATATAATTCTTAATTGGATGTATGGAAAATGATAACATTTCTACCTCAATCAAAAAGAAATTCTTTTGATGAAGAACTCATTGAAATTTCAAAGATATTTCTAAAATATTATTGTAATAATTATGAACTATTATAATTTTAGAAGATAAAAACCAATATGAATTTGTTTTACTATTTGTAATTTAATAATTAAATTTGTATGTTTAGCAAGCTCCATACATAAAATTCTTAGCAGCTTTGAATAAGGATTAATTTCAATTTATATCTGACGAAATGCCATAATAATTGTATGATGTAATAATTTCTGAGTAATATAGATTTTTATAATTTGTTTGAAGTGCATAGAATTAAATTATTTGATCAAAAAAATAAGAAAAATATGTAGGAGCTTATCATTATATACAGATTTGCTATTTAAATAAGAATGTTAAAATCTCATTAAGAATCATATATAATAGACTTAAAATTAAAGTTAGTCTATTTTTTTAATTTGTTATTTATGCATGAGCAATTAATAAGAAACTGAAAAATATCATGATTATTTAGTAAATAGAATTTTAGATATTTAAGAGCGTGATGTGACTCTATAAAATTAATCTGATATTTTTGATTGTTGTTATGCTTTAATAAAATTGTATGAATACACATAGGAGAATTTTGGGAAAGCTCAATATCAATATAATTAGAATATCTTTTATAAATTAATTGATCTTTTACATTGTTGTTTATTAATTGATGATAAACAGAGTGAATAAAAAAATATAACATTAAATGAAGTTTATATGTTATTTTAACAAATGATTTTCAAAATTTAGTCTAAAATACTTCCAAAATATTTGGATGGATAATTTGAATATGAATTTAAACTATAATAATTAATGCAAGCAAAAGCATAATTTGGATTAATAAATACAATATACAAATAATTTAAAAAATGAATATTTATTATAGTGTATAAACGTGTTAATTAAATTATTTTAAATGAATAATCTAGTTATAGTTTTTTTTATTCTTTTAGTTCATGGTGAAGAAATAGATTGGGGATTGAATATAAATGAAGAGTAAAAACGAGATTATTTAATTGTTAATAGTAATGTTGAAATAAATTAGGTTGGATGTAATATTATAAAATAATTTTTAAGCGTATAATTAATAAAAGGGGTAATATGTAAATGGTTAGGACTAAGTTAATATTAGTGAAGGAACTAAACGTTAAATTGAAGAGGAATTTCTTTCGTATGATTTAGATGAAGGTAAATATGAAAAGAAATAATAAAGATGGAATTCTAAGAATTGATGAACTAAAATAATCATTTAGAGGTGAAGCTGAATAATAAGTTAGAAAACTATTTGGATTTGGCGATGGAGATATGAATGGTTTTATAAATTTTGAGGAATTCTTTAAATTTAGGACTAGAGATTCAATGACAGATTTATGAATTAATTAAGAAATATATAAAAATATATTTTTTCATTTTGTTGATCGCTTAAGTTATGCATAAGGTAGCATTTTTTAAGCTCTTTAAATTAATTGCTTGTGATATTAAATTAAATCATTGGTTGATAGTTTAGAAATAGTTGTTTACTTTTTTTATAAATATGTTGATTCTATATGAAGAGTAACTTATTTTTTAAATGGAAGTGAACTGTTAGGGGAAATAGGAGTTGTGTCTATTCGTTTTTCTTTGCTATTTGGTCTGCTAGTAGCTTTCTATTTGATTATTTTTTTATAAGGGGAACATTCTCCAGCTTATATTTGAGGTTGTGAAAAAACTCTTGCTCTACTTTCTTCTTATTTTCGATATAAAAATTCATTTAAAAGTGACTATATTAAATAATTTATTATACTTTACATTTATGTTCTTTGGATTTTAAATACTTTATTTAATAAGTTATTCCAATTGATCACGTTCAGTTTAATGAAAACTACGAACAGGAGAAACATTTGTCAATTTTAATGATAGTCTTTCTGTTTTAGGGGCTTATCGTTTTTGTTTGATTTGTACATGATTATGATTATGTAGTAATTAATTATCTATCAACATAAAATAATTATTTTTTTAGAATAAAAAAGGATGAATAGAATTGATATTTAATATTAAAATAATATTTTTTGTGTGATAAAAATTAAATATAGAATATAGTTATACAGATTATATGAGTATAAGAATAAAAATAAGATAGATTTTAAAATGAAGATAATTTAAAAAAAATGAAAGAATGATTAATTAATTTAGTAATAAATTATGATTAGAATAAGATGATAATAAATAAGGATTGTTATTATTTATTTAAAGAAGTTTATTAAAATATTTTAATTATAGTATAATTTAAAATTAATAAATAAAAATGGCAGGAATAGAAGAGGAAGGAATGATAATTGATGAAAATAAATAAGGTATA
This sequence comes from Paramecium sonneborni, assembly GCA_905182985.1. Taxonomy (NCBI): domain Eukaryota; phylum Ciliophora; class Oligohymenophorea; order Peniculida; family Parameciidae; genus Paramecium; species Paramecium sonneborni. The sequence goes on from CAJJDN010000064.1 coordinate 228,092, forward strand.
AATATATATATATATAGATTAAAGAATGAATTTTGCTGATGAAATTATAATAGATGATTAACATATTTTGACAATATCAGCAGAAAAGATGTTTGAAGAGCCTTAGAAAAGAACACGTAAATCAAGATGGGGAGGTAGACCAGATAGAAAGTGTGCTAGACCAGAGTAAAAACACTTGCAATTCAATCCATTAGAGGCTATGATGAATAGAAAATGCATATTACCTGTTGGAGCATAAAGTTTAGCACCTCCCGTACCTATTGGAATGGCTTTACCATGGGGAATGTAATAAATGCCTGTTATGTCTTAATCATATGGCTACAATTTTGTGCGAACAGATACTTCTGTATTGGGATTTGTTTTAATAATTAGCATACTCGATGGGGTCCTGAATATGAAAAAACCTTTTAGCCTCCTTCTTTAAATTGTATACCTCCCGATCTTAGTATTGATGATTTAGAATATATAATCAGATTGTATTGTCTTGATGATATCAATCAAAAATTATAATAACCTATCGATAGTAAAATGGATGATCCTGATTTAAGATCTCCTTCTCCAGAACCTGTTTATGATTAACATGGAAAGAGAGTTAACACAAGAGAAGTAAGAAGAAAAGAAAACTTTTAAAGAATTAAATGCTCTTTGACTGAAGAATGTATTAAAATTAATAAAAATTTTGTTCCTCCTTATGATTTTAAACCTTTAAAGAAATCTTAAAAAATTTATTTAACTGATACTCTTAATGCTCCTGATACTAATTATATTGGTCTTATTTTAGGACCAGGAGGAAATACTTAAAAATTCTTAGAAGGAAAAACTGGATGCAAAATTTCAGTTAGAGGTAAAGGTAGTTCAAATACAAAAAAAGTTGATTGGGATATGGATGATAAATTACATGTCTTAATCTAAGCAGATAATGATGAATAATTATAATAAGGTGTTATTGAAATTGAAAAAATATTATCAGGAAATTAAGAAGATGAATAAGCAAGAAATGCTAGATTACAAGGATAAGTTATTGCTACTGTTTTGAGAGATGATTTTTGTGAATATTGTCATGAAAAAGGTCATAGAACCTATGCTTGTCCTACTAAAATACCATTTGAAAAAGCTAGAGTTAAATGTGATATCTGTCATGAATTTTCTCATCCAACTTCAGATTGTCCTTAAAAATTTGAACATAAAGAAAGCTTTATTCAATAATAATATGATAAATATAGAAAAGATTTAGGATTAGAAAAAAATGCAGAAATTTTAACTTCAGAAAATTAAAATGAAAAAAGAACGACAGAATAAAGAGTAATTTTGTTATTATACTAATTTAGGTTGCTTTTATTACTAGTGCATAAATTGTTAAACCTGTTTAAAATTTATAAATTGAAGATGATAAATTCATTATGGAAAGATTAAGAAGAGAATAATAAGAAAGAGACAATTATGAAAAAATTTAGAAAAAGGCATTAGAATAATACACATTATAATCCTAAGATAACTAAAATAAATGACCAATAATTATAATTATTAAAAAAATGTGTAAACAATATTTATTTTCTAATTAAATAATTAATATTACCTTGTTATTATCATTATTAAGATTTTTATCATCTCAATCCTTCATCAAAACTTTTAAATTCAAGAACAACACAAATATTTTTTAATTCTTCAATGATCTTATTGATACAAGCCATTATCTATTTCTAAATAATTTAGGTTTGCTTATATATGTGTACCATAAACTATCAAATTTATTTAAACAGTGAGATCAAATTCAATTAATCTTAGACTATCTAAAGAAACTTTATTTTAATTATTAATATACCTAAAAGCATTTAGATACATTTATTTTTATTATTATTAAGCTTTATTTAGCATTCAAAAGTTACTCATTGAACAGACTGTATTTTGTATTTTTAAAATTTCAGATATTCAAAGAATTAATAGACAAACTTGCTATTAATGTCAAAAATATTGAAGGAGAAATTTATTTAGATATAGAGTAAAACTATTTGAAAGCTTTAGAATAGTTCTAATTTATTAAAAAAATACAAAATGATAATTTTAGTTAATTATTTTTGGCCATTGATGATGAGGATTAAAAAATAAGCTAAAACGAATTTAATATTCTTTTTTCATTTTAAACAATAGAGTCTAAAAAACAATGAGATTTATGGTTGGAATTTGTAGAGAATTTTAGAAGAGTAATCACAAAATCTAATATTAAATAATTAATTAATTATTTTGATCGGATCAGACTTATGCTATATTTGCGATAAATATGAATAATAATTCTCAATTAATTGATATAACTTAAATTATATCATCTACAATGGATATCACATAATTATTTATAGTATTTAGATAATTAAAATTAAGCTCTTATTTAGAGTTTCCTATTTCTAAGGAATGAATAATCTAATCTTCTCCATTAATATTTTGAAAAATGATTTATTTAGATTATGGAATAATCAATAAAATGGGATTAACTAAAATTTATACAGATAACTAAATTATCAAATAAGACATTACTTTAGATTTTTACTCTTTGATTTAATTGCATTCAATTCCACTCTCTCTACCTTATGAAGTTTATAATTATTTTAAATTTATTAAAACAATCTTTTAAGTATTTTATTCCACTTTAGTGTTTTTTTAATTAACTACATCATTACTTTCAATAACAGCAAAAACACCTTCTTTATGAATATATTTAAGATCTTTAATACCCCTTATCTTTAATGGCTCACATTCCAAAGTAAATAACACAGTACATTAATTCATTCTATCCATAAAAACAAATAAGATTCTATCACTTTGAATTATCTATTTTCCTTGATTATTTCTTTTTATAATTTATATTGCTAATATATTATTAATTCTTGCATGATATTACTCTTTTGAACTATTTATAGGATTTTCACTATATATGACTTTATTTAAATAATCATCTTCTGATTTACAAAATATCTTATATTTTGGCTTTTCTTATAAATTTTTCATTAAAAAAAATCTAATCGATCTGTACTTTCTGGTCTATCCAAATATTGTTTTATATGGTTAACCTCCTATACAAAATAATCCTCGATCTGGCATAAATGTAATTGCAGTAGGTATTTATAATCTTGAATTGAATTATTACTCAAGGGTCATAGTTGCCAAATTAAAAATCCTAAAAATTTAATCTTCTGAACCAGTTACAAATCTATAGGCAGTCTCATATGGAGTATATAATTCTTAATTCTAAATTTGTAATCTATATATTTACTTTGCCTTCATTTTTTGGATCCTTCAATTCAAATTCATAATTCTCATCTGCTGCAGGATCTACATATCTCCACTCTTATATTAGTATGATCTTTTTCTCCTTTTTATTTTCAAGTTCTTTTATTGTACCAACAAGACCTCTAATTGATAGTTGCCAAACCTTTTATTTTTTATCAAAATTTTACTTTAATATCATTTTTCTCTCCTACAGTTATTAAATATTTGCCATCCCTAAACAATAAAACATCTGTAATCTATTAGTATGTCTTTAATGTTGCTAATTCATTTATTTTGTAACTTGCTTATTAATCCTAACTTTCTATTATAAGATTATCAATACATATTATCTATTCCTTTAAATTCTACAGGTGGAGATATCATTTGTTATTATTAAAGTTTTGCCTTTTTATCCCATGACATAACGGCAGTCTCAGCTAATTTTTATTAGTTTTTTTAATCTATAATCTATAGACTTCTCCTACCATCTCTAGATTAAGACTTTTACTCTGTTTATGACCCAAATATACTTGATTAATTTATTAATCTTTTTTTTAATTGATTCATTTCAGGGACGCTTGCCTCTTAATTGAAAAGCTTTTATTAAACCTTAGCTAATTATTAGTAATTTTGTGGCACTTACTATTATTATTATTGTTATTGTTATTGTTATTGTTATTGTTATTATTATTATTATTATTATTATTATTATTGTTATTATTATTATTATTATTATTATTATTATTATTATTATTATTATTATTATTATTATTATTATTATTGTTGTTATTGTTATTATTATTATTATTATTATTATTGTTATTGTTATTATTATTGTTATTATTATTGTTATTGTTATTATTATTGTTATTATTATTGTTATTGTTATTATTCTTATTATTACGATTATTACTATTGTTATTATGATTATTATTGTTATTGCTATTGTTATTATTACTATTATTACTATTATTATTATTCTTGTTATTATTCTGGTTATTATATTTTTTATTTTTCTTCTTGGATCAATTTTTTATCATTTTATTTGTTAACTTTTTATATTTTAATATCCTATGATAATTATTGTACTTTTTATTAATCAGGAGTTTATGTTAAAGTAATTGGTTATTCTACTAAAGCTTTTTGGTCAATTATTTCATCTTATTTTTATTTAGATGTTTCTTCTTACTTTTATTTAGAAGATGTGAATACAGAGAAAAATTATTTGACTGGAGATAAATCAATTAAAGAATGTTACTAAGGAGATTCACTATCTAGCTTAATTTATTTAGGTTAATCATTTAATTACTATGGTTATTAAGAACTTTTCTTTCTTAAACTTTAAGGACTCAAAGGTTCAATTGGATGTGAAAGTATAGTATGATGTAAATATGTTGGCTTGTATGATGAGATGTAATAAATTTATGATTAATGTTCAATGCAGTATATTTGATTATCAATATCTAAATTATGACCAATAAAAATTATGCTATCTTCCATAATTTTATAGGTTTAATATTTATTATACAATTCTAGATATTTATTTATTAAAATCTTTTTGTATTCATCATTTAAAGACATATTTTTTTATTTTATAAACATAGCCTAAAATATTTAAACACTCTCCATAAATTTCTTTGACTTTTCCTATTCTACTATTTAATATTTATCATTTTGTTTATTATAATCAATATTGATTTCATTTATTCCTAAATAATTAATTGGTAATTTATGCCAATCTATATCATTTTTGCCTAATTCTTCAACATCATCAACATCATAATAAAAAATAGTAAGCTTTCTATTCTTATCAAGCGAATAAAAGTTCATTTTGAAATCTAAATTTAATTTGATAATCACTTCTGTAGTTGTGCAAGGTTCAATTGAAACTAATGAATTATATTGTTTATATTATTACAAATATTAGGAATTATTGCAAATAAAGTAGGATTAGGAGAAACAATCCTAACTTAAATATAATGAAGAGTCAAATTTTGGATAGAGATGGTTTATTCTCTATTTTAATAATCGAATTTTATAGTATTTGGAACAATTTCAAGTATTTCATCCATTATTATAATATTATAAATAAAATTTACAAATAATAGCGATATTCAGTTATTAATCATGGATAAAGTCAATTTTGAATGATAAGATTCATTTAGCTTATCTAAAATGTCTTATTCTTATTCCCACAATTACTGAATTTTCATAAAGTCTTAAGCCTTTTACTTAAAGCTATCAAGTACTGCTTTTTTATGTTAAGATTTAAATTAATCTTATTTTTATTATTTATACATAGCTAAGTTTAATTATTATTGTTATTCATATAGTTGAACTTTTTATTTCTTTTCAACATTATATGATTTTGATCTTTCCTTCTAGAGAACAATAACTTTATCATGATTAAGAGATTGCTTTTTCATTTACTCAAATTATTCCTTCTTCTATTACTGCACGCTTTATCGAATCTAAACTTTTAGATTAAATTGCTATTGTTTTAAAAGCTTCGTTTTTTCTCTAAAAAGTTCCAGAGATTACTCCCTAGATTCTTTATGTTTACTTTACTAAATAGATATCTTAACATACATTCTTCAAGTATTCGTTATATTGATTTCTGATGCTATTCACTTGTTCATTCTTTATTTCGCTTTAAATCTGTTTCCCTTATCTAAATACTTAGAACAATTACAATCGTTATCGAAATACTTCCAACATTTTAACTCTATTTATCATGACGTCCAATTATCTTTTCATCTCTATTTACTCTTTCTTAGAAATTCTTTAGCTAACTTTTTCCATTATGTCTTGATAACTAACTGAATCCTATTTCTAACTTGTAGTACTCTACATAAAGAGTTTATTTCTAAATTTAATTATATTTTGTGTAAGAAGAAATAAATATACCATAATTTTAGATCAAACAAAAACAAAAACAGAAGGAGTAAAGAAAAATAAAAAAATTTTATTTTTATTATTTTCTTTTATGATGAGATAATTTTATATGGTAACTTTTAATAAATACTTGGATTGAAATGATTAAATATATCTACCAGAATTTAAAACATTGTTGTTTAATTAATAGAATAAAACATATTTCTATTATAATTAGTATCTTAAATAAGGTATTCCATTCAGTAATAAGAATAGAGATGATATAGAAAAATTAAGAAATAATCTTAAAGAATCATTTATTATAAAATTACAAAATTAATTGTTGTTTATTATTGAATTCATTTTATTAGAACAAATACATTTAATCTAAAATATGATATATTTAAATTTAATTAAATATGGTTTAGAAATAATAATTATGATGAGAAAATATTAAAAAAATATAAACTCATTTTTTAGATGGTTCAGTTAATAAATTTTAATAAAATTTAAGGTTTGTAATACTTTTATTATTTTTAAGGGTTTCATTAGAACATAATAATGATGATAATTAAGACTGTGATTATTAGGATAATAAAGATTATTAACTATTCTGAGAATTCTTAGTTCTTTTTCTAACTAAAGAATCAATAGTGTCTTTAGTAACTTATGTAGAAGAATTTTTATCAAATTCATAACCTTGATGTCTTTTTTATTGATAAAAAAATGAGGTTGCAAACATGGGTATAAATTAATTGATTAATTTTTGTTCCCGATTTAATTGTTCAAATAAAATTCTATCATTAGTAGTTGGTGATTTGAATTATAGTTTGGTTAAATCTGGAAAATAAGGAGGATCAATTTATTTTTAGATATATTTAGAAATATCAACATCTTAAAACCAAGGATGTGATAATATATCATCAACTCCATTTTTTGATCCTAATCTTTTATTAGGATCTTTAATCATAAGAAGTTTGATTAAATCTTTAACTTCAGGACTTAATTTTTTTGGAAATTGAACTTATTCATTAAGTAATCTTGTATAAATAATATTTTTATCTTCGCAATAAAAAGGAGGAAGTCCTGTTACAAATTCATAGAGTAAAGCACCTAAACAATAATAATCAACCATATTATTATGACCATCATTATGAAACATCTCTGGTGCCATATACTCTGGAGATCCACAAAATGAATAAGCATTTTACTCTGGTTGCATATTAGGTCTAGCTAATCCAAAATCTGCTAATTAAATATGTCCTGTAATATCTATAAGAACATTTTCTGGTTTTAAATCTCTATAAATAATTTATTAATGATGCAAAAATCCTAAAGCTAAACAAACTTCTGTAATATAAAATCTAGCTTGTGACTCTGTCATTTTCTATACTCTTTTCATATAACTAAACATTTCACCACCAGGACAAAATTCAATACCAAAAATTATCCAATTTTTTGTTTCAAATGCAAACTCAATTTTTGATGTAAACAAAGAACCTTTATTTGTTGTTTCAATTAAAATGTCTCTTTCATTTTAAACCAAATCTTATTTTTCATTTTACACAACAAAAGTTTTACTAATTAATTTTAATGCAATAAAACTGCCATCAATTAGAGATCGAGACAAAATAACTGTAGAAAATCCTCCTTTTCCTATTACATGTAAAAATTAAAAGCAACTTAAATTTAATTATTGTGGAGGTGAAATTCCTATTATTGGTTTCAGTCTTATAGTTTTACCAACCATATGTGTTAAAGGTAAAAAAGGTATTGTTAAATAATAATCAAATCCAATATTCTCATCTAATGTTGCAAATCCTATAACTTAATAGTTTCCTGATTTATTTTTCAATGCATTTAATACTTTATCTGTTGTTACATTAGCACAAAATTTATAATTTTATGTAACCTCTGATGAATAATGAACATAAATCAAAATTTCTTATTTTGGTAGCTTATCAATTGATGAAGATTTACCACCTATCTATATTGAATTAGTTAACAAATCTTCAACACTATTTCTTCTAGTCATTGATCCTTTTTCTAAAATTAATTTATTTTTGTTTGTTAGTTTTTAATTCTAAATCAAATTGATTCCTTTAGAAATTTATTGAAAAGGCAGGTTAATTTCAGTTGGAACTTTTACTTATTTTATTTAAGGCTTAATTTTATCCCTTGAGTTAGATCGCTATTAACTATGCACTCTTTCTGTTATACTTCCATGATTCACTTTTCGACTTATATCTTATTTCATTAAATCCTTCAATATAATTTGAGACATATTTCTTTGAATAAATTTTAAAGGAGATTAGGAAGCATTTTTGCTAGTGTGATTCTTAGTAGTCATCTAAAAGTTTTGAATCACTCTTGCAGGTGATAAAATTTAACCACTTCGTTATCTCATTATGGTTATCAAATAAAATAAATATAATATAAATATAAATAATTCAAGATGATTAATAATAAATTTGATGATGATCTAGATGAATTATTAAATGATATCAATTCAGCTATGGATTAACCATAAAAAAATCCAGTTTCATATTAAATCTATTAGCCATTAGCTAATTAAAATTAATAATAAAAAAGGAAATGCTTATCGCCTCAAATTGGAAATCAATCTTAACTACGCATTTGCTCTAATCTTAGATGTATAAAATGTGATCTTCAAGTTAAATGTCATATAAACAAAAAATGGAACAAGGATGTGGATTATTTGATATTCAGAAACTACTTTAACAATATGTCAATGTTATCAAAATATTTAACAGAGGATAATCAATTTAATGCCTATAATTGTTAATGCACCAATGTAAATGCTCTTGAATCAATTTCTGCACCATAAAATTGGGTATGTTCAGGTCATACAATTTGAAAAAATATAATATTATTATTAATCTAATAATAATTCTAACTATATAATTAAAATATTTAAAATTATCATATAATCATCTTTTCTCTCTACTTTAACTTCTCTTCTCAATCTAAATTAAAATATAATTGAATTTCTAATCAATTTATTTTAATTATACACTTAATTCTTCTTTATTATAGGTCAAAATTTATAAGTTATTGTATTCTTTGTAATTTTTAATATTAAGCAAATAAGAATTTACAAACTAAATTGCATTAAATTAATTGAAAAAAGATAGTTTTTATCTAATCTAGACATAATATATCATTCTATTTCTGAGAATAATTATTTTTTCTTAATTATTATTCTTAGTTACAAATTATAGAAATTAATATCAATTTAGATTTTCAACACTATTGAATTGGTGATATAAGTACTATGATTCTTAATTATTTATTAAAAATATTTAATGAATTCATATTTTTTATTTATTTAACCAAATTGTAATTGAATGTATTAAATTTAGATCTTGTATTTAATAATCTATTGCTGTATTTTCGATAATTTATAGACTAGGCTATATTTTTCAATTCTTAGATGTAACATTAATTTGAAATAAAAAATTATTAATTATTATTTTAGATAAGTGAAAAATGACATTAGAGCAAGCTGTAAAATAAATTATAATTTAGTTATCTGAAGATAGAGAATATCTAAGATTGTAAAAATTAACTGAAGCATTAAAATTAATAACAAATGAAATGCCTTATATGAAATCTTTTAATTAAGTGTCGACAATAAAATATTGTAAAACATTGTAATTTAAAAAAAGTATTATGTGCATATCCATTCAATCCAATAAGTGTGGAACTTGTAATTACTAGTTTAATAGATCATTTTTAAGATGAATAATTTATTTATACATTTTTTTCAGCAATAATGGAATTGGCTTCAATATAAGAAATGAACAATATATTAGGACATCGAAGATCAAAAGTAATGGATAGGTATTTAATATTAAAATTATTTGAGTTTTTCATTAATAAAATCCTCGAATGTTCCTCACTAAGTAGGATAAAGGTATTGTAGAGCTGTTTATGAAAACATTCTAGAAGCCAAAAAATTTGCTTGTTAATATTTAAAATAACTTTTCGATAGTGCGATATAATTTTAATAGGATATATAGTACTTTTCTATAGTGTTTAAGTTGATGATCAAAAATTCAAGTAATACTGAATTTATTCATTTTGTTATATAAAAATATGAAGAATGTAAGACTGAATTATTTGGTAATCATAAATGGATAGATGACTTAGATGATGAGATTATTGAATGTAAAGGTTTTAAGATTATAATTAGATTTTGAATAAAGTTAAATTCCTATGCCATTTGCTGTAAATAAAGGTTAAGAAGAATAAAGATAAGATATTAAAGTGAACACAATACAAATTAATGATTTATAAAATAAAGTTGAAAATTCAGATTCTGATTCCTCATTTTTGGATGAGGTAGATTTGATGAAAAAAGAATTCGAAACATTGTAGGTGAATATACAGAAATGGCTTTGTATTATTGGAACTCCTTCTATAAAATCTCGAATAGAATATATAAGTGATGAACATCATTTCGAATATTTAATGTCTTTCATTTTCAATCCGTTAAAACATGAGACAATTAAAGATTGGGTATATATTAATATTATTTATAGGAAGATAAATTTAATAATCTTTAAGTAGATGTTGAATAAACTGATTATAAAATAGAATCATAATTACCTTCAAAATTTTAATTGATAAGATCTTACAAAACTACATTAATTTTTTTGACTGATGAAAACTTCTAGTCAATGATTTAAATTGTTCCAAAATTAATCCCAATACTTCGTATTTTATTTAAGTTATATTTAAGTTTATCAAATAAAAATAAGCTTGGAAGAAAAAAGCAAATCAGTTAATCTTTTACATATTAGCTGTATATTAGATAAATTTCTTCAGAAATATCCAAAATCCACATTACTTTTAATGACAGAAATGAATCTATTTTAAATTCTTGGAAAATATATTTATAATAATAAATTAGCGACTATTTTAGTTGATATTTTAGATATCCAAATTGATAGATATTTCATTGGTGCTTTATATCAAGAATAATTATGGAGATATTTTTTAAAAATTAATTGGTTCGAAACTGTATCAACTCTTTTATTAAATAATAATTAATAATTTTAAATTTTGGAAATTAAAGAAAACTAAAAATTCACATAAATTCTCAGATCATTTGCACAAAGTGAAAAAGAGAAAACCCCACCAATTATTGATTGTGATGAGAAAAAAAAATTAACAGATTTTCTAGGAACTTTATAAGCAGGTAAGACTATGGAAGAATATTATAATTCCAACTAATTAAATTGGTAAATTAATTAAAATTTAAGAGAACATCTGTTATATAGTGAAATTGAAATTCAAGATATTGATGGATTAAAGAAATTTGTTAAAGAAAGAGATTCAAATCATTAACGATCTTTACATAGAATTAAAACTTCATAAATGATTAAAACTATTAAAGTCATAAATCAAATTAAAAGAAAGCCTTCAGAAGTTATGAGATTTATTTAAATTAATAAACCAATTTTAAGAGGTTTTCATGGACATAGAAGAAATTGTGAAAGTATAGATTTTTAATCAGATACTATAAGAGAAGATGAAAATAATTATGGAGAGTTTAAACTTCATAATTCTAATCCAGGAAGTTTTAGGGCTAGCTAATAAAATTCTGAGGATGGAGAAGATGATTTAGGATCTCTTTCTCCTAGAAAACTTAAAATATATCCTGGATATAAATTACATTTGTATGTTAGTGAATTTGAAAAGAATGAAAATAAGTTTAAAATCAATAAACTTTATTCATAAGAAGCAATCTAATTGCTTAAATTTCAAATTAATTCGTTTTTTAATTTCTTAGATTTGTAACATACAAATAAAATCAAAGTTGAATAACAAAAAATTGATATTAAACCTATCATAAACTCTTTATTAACATTTTAAATCATAATGAAACTTCATTAATTTTTTTTATATGGAATCTTAAAAGAAGAAACATCTCTAGAGTTTTAATTAGCAGAAGAATGTGGAATTATTGTTAATTAAATATATAAATACTCTCTTCTATATTAAGAATTACTTGAAATTAAACCTATCTTAGAGGAAATATTTTTATAAGCAGCAGAATATTTGTGCAAATTGATAGTCAAAACATATCAAACTTCTAATTAAGATTAAATTTCTGCTAATAGGAAAATTTAAACATTTTTGCTTCTTACATTTAAATAAGGATATTAAGTATTTCATTTTGATCATCATACTAAAGAAGACTATGGAGTTCATAAATTTTTTCATTCAACAGTTATTCATATAATCATTTATTGGTTTTTTAATAGTCAAAACAATAATCTGTATTAAAATGTATTTTTAAAGTAATAACTATTTACTAATATATTTTAGATTCATTACTTTAGTTTTGGCAAATGCTCCACCTGTAATTTTAAGTAGTATATTATTTAGACTTGGATTAATAGGCTTACTTTTTGATACATATAATATTTATTGTTTAAATGGAAGTGAACATGTTCTTTTAGCAGATGGTCTACTTGCTCATGTAAAATGCATTGTTTATTCAATTAATGCTTCAATAACATATAGATAGTTAACAACGATCTAATTAAATCTTAAATGTCTTGATTCATGGAAAAAACTAGCAGATGTTAATTTTAAAGGAGAATTATCAATCTATAAAGATATTAATTTTATTATTAATCCAAACTTTAATTTTAAACATAGCAAAATAAATTTCTATTCTTCTTAAATGTCTATTGAAAATAATAATGAATAAAATAACACCCCAAAATTAAGTAGAGTTAAGAATTAATACAATTCATAAAAAATTAAGGGAAATTATAAAATTTAAAATAAGCTTCCTCTCTTAAATCCTATCAATGAAAAATAAAAAGTTTTGTCAAAAACATTTAGCCAAAATATAAAACGATGACAATTAGAATATATATATTTTTATATACTTAATCAAAAACTTTATTTAACAATTTAACCAGCTTTATTCGTAAGAACTGATTTTTTGCTTAAAATTTATGTTAATTCATTTTCTAATAAAGCTGATAGATTATTTTTAGGAGGATTTATTTGAGGTTCATTTCGATATTTACTAACATACTTCTCATCAGAATTATATATATTACTATTTTTTTTTTATTCTGAAGATTTCTCCTTTAAGTCTTATTCCAACTATTAAATATATTAATTAAGTTAAGATATCTTATTTTATAAAGTGTGTAACTATTATTTATATTATTCAATTTGTTAATTTACAGAATTTCTTTTTAAGGCATCATCTTTTGCTAGATTTAGCAATTAATAATATTATTATGAATTTGATAGTCTACTCTAATTTCTATAATCATTTTTATTTATTTAAATTTTCATTTCTTTTATCATTTTCTCAAAAACATTAAATTCTATTTAAGAACCATCTTCTATACTATGGAAAATTGGTATGTATTTTTCTAAAACCATATCTAAATCTTCATTTTTATCAAAATTTAAATTATTTTTCTCAGCTGTTGAAAATATAGATTACTTTATTTTATTAACGAAAATAACAGTATAAACTACTTTTCTAAATCGTTTATAGATTTTGTTATTATTAATTGTAAATTCATTTCTAATTAAGACAAAATAATGTAAATAATTTGAATATTATATTAATTATGAGAAAGTTCTTTTTACTTTTTCATTTTATAATAAATGGGATATTACACTATAACTTAGAGCAACTTTGTTTTAAGAAATGGCTTTTCTTACTTGTAAATCTGAAAACTCAGATTTTAATTAATGATATTCATGTTTTAATTCTTCAAATTCTTAGGATATATTTTATGCTTACCATTTTGATTATTAAATCTATTCTTCATTTGTCTAAGATAATTGATCATAATGATAGCATTTATCAATTAATTAATTTATATATTAATTATCTTACTAAGCTTTTAAATTTTATTATTATAAAGCTTCTTCAAGTTAATTAATTTTACTATTTTACTCTTCAAAAATAGATCTATTTTCTTATTATAATTTTTCTTTTGTTTTTGAATATTCTTAATTTAATTAATCAAACTTTTATTTAAGTTATTCTCCAACTTTATGCATTTCTAAAATGTTTAAACTAATTTATTCTTTTTCTTCTTTTAAATGTGTATTACTTTCAAATAAATCAATAATAATATCTTTAATATCTTGAAAGAAATTTTCAATTTCTGAAAAATTGAAGCTATTTTTTTTTTTCTTTTTAGAATTAGAGCGTTTATTGGAAGAAGAAGATTTTTTAATTTCAAATAAATCTTAAGGATCTTAGATTTTATTTAAACAAAGACATTGTGTCATAATTTGATCAATTTAATTAGCAACATAGCTAAATAGTTATTAAAATTCTTGATTTGAATTTTCAATAGTTGAATTATATTCTTTTTATTTTTCAAATTGTTCATTTAAAATTTCATATTATTTTCTAAATTTTTCATTAGCCTTATTCATTTCATCAAAGGAGAAAGCATAATTTTTTTCACATTCCATAGCAGTTTAAATTTGAATATTGAATTATTCATTAAGTTATATATTCTTTTTTTCTAAATCTTCAAATTGTATTTTTAGATATTTTAATTCAACTAATTCTTAATGTTATTACTCTAATCTAGTTCTATAATCTTCTAATTCTTATTTTAATATATCATTTTCTGTTTCTAATTACTTCAACATATTAGCAATGTTACTTTCAAATTAATTTTTCTCAGTAACAATCTATCTTAATTATTGTTCAGCATCTAATTTTTCTTTTTTTAATTGTTAATTTTTTTTTGTTAACTATGATAATTCTTCATCTAATCCTTTAACTGCATCTTTAATCATAGTAATTTAATCAGTTAAGTCTTACAAAATCTATTCCTTAGATTAAATTTCTTAACTTTAATATTAAACTTACTCTAATAATTCTTAATTTTTATCTTATACTTCTTTTAATGCAACCAACAATTATTAATTAAACTATTGTAATTGTTTAGTCTTTTTTTATTAGTTTTCAAACATTTGATCATGTTCATCTTATAAAATGGTAAATTGACGATCTACATATTCTTTTTATTTAATAGCTTAATTCATTTAATCTTCCATTTCTAACAATCGCTCTTGCAATAAATTAATTGTTTAATCTTTAATTTGAATATCATTATTAAGTAATTTGATTCTTGTATAACTTTCTTAAATTGCTTACACACTATCAGTCATGTTAAAATTTAAATAAATATTAAAAATAACAATTCAATATCACTTCATAATCATTCCCACTATATTCATACCACCTTTAGTCATTTCTCTTTTTAATTATTATAATTTCTTCTTATGTTCTCCTCTACATTTGTAAAATCCTTATAAATTAGTTAAAGATAAAACAAAACATATAATTGGTAATGGTAACTAAACATTCTTATTAATAAATACCCATAAAATTTTAAGTCCAAAAAAATCTCCAAGACACATAAGACCCCAAAAGAGTGTTCCATATATTAGACAAGACCAAAAGAAATATTTATCAACTTTATTTGATTATTCTTACAATTATGTTTAAAACATCCATTTTTATTCACCTTTAAGATCCATTTCAATCCACCATCTTAATCCAATCAATTTTTAACCCAAATAATTCTTAAGAAGTAGAAATTATGTTAATTATAGTAAAATAACTAAAGGATAAGCATGAATGACATCTTATAACAGAATAAAAGTTAATCCTGGTATAGAAGTTAATACTAATGCAACAACACAATAATATGGATGAGCTGCTTCTGTTATATCATATTCTTATATTAATAAATCTTTCTATTGAAAATATCATATAATATAATTACATGAGCTGCTTCAACTTCCTCTTCTTATTAAGTATTTTGATAAACTGCATCATATTTATCTACTGTCAAATCAACATCAGGTTCTACATGCTCATTTATCTTTTTAGATTATATGTTTATTTTAAAATCTAAGGAGTTAGATTCCATTAAAATATTTTTATTTATATTCATATTTCCAATATAAATTTCTATTCATTTTACTCATTTTTTTATACTCAACAAAGATTCAAAGATTAAATTCTTACAATCAATCTTATTTTGAAAAAAATTTATACAAAAAAGATATTTTTATCAAGTTAAAGACATTTCTCTGATTAAAAATTAAGTTTTTATAGAAAATTATTAGCAAATAATAATAATATTGCATTCATCAATTAATTTCATTTAGAAACACTTCTTTTGTAATTTATTTTTATCCATTAAAATTATTGAACCTTGCTATAATAAGTTCTGCATCTTATAAACTAACATTAGTTATTGTTGATTTTTGTAATATTTGAAATACATCTAATACATCCATGTAACCTTTAACAAAATATATATCTAAAGAGTTAACTTAATCTTATTTAAGATACTATATTCTTGCTTTTTGTAATTGAAGTTCTTAGTCTCTTAATAATTAGAAAAGATTATCTGCAATTGTAAGAGCAGAAACAGGTAAGTCAATAATATCAATTTTATCTTTAAATGGTAATCTTTTATCATAATAAGTTAAAATGTTAATAAAATAATCATAAGATATATCTTATGAGTTCACACTAAAAGTTTACCATTGTTTATGCCAATCATTTTAATTCAAAGATTTTAGTAGAACAACTTCATCTAATTAAATCATAACATTTTATAAACATCTCTATTAATTTAAGTATATTGACATAAGATTATTAATTGCTTTATTTTCATTTATAAAAGACTTTTATTCTGTTAATTGATTTGGTGTCTTCGTTCTTGCTAATTTTGGTTCTGTATTCCTACTAGGAGTTGGTGTTTTTGCTCTTGGAGTTTAACAACCATCTTTTTATATAAAAGATTATTAGGTTTATAGAGGTTTGTATCTTTTTCTAAATTTATCCATATAATTGGAATTATTATTTTGTTTATTTAAAAGTATACTATTTTTCATAATAGGAATTTAAATCTTTTCTTAAGCTCTCTATTTCTATGTTTTGAGTGCTTAACTAAAATCTTCAAAACTCATTATTGTACCATCTCCATTTCCAACTCTTTTTAATAATAATTTTATATCTTCATCATTCAAATTCTATCTAATACGTATAAAAAACTTTCTCATTTTATTAAAATCTACAGCATTACTTCCAGGGCATAACTTATTAAAAAGAATTTCTTAATTATAATCCCATCTTCTAAAAATTCTTACTCTTTAATCATCTAATTATCTTTCTAACTATATTTCTTCATAAAGTAATCTAATAAAAGATATTTCTGCTTCTTTTTTTTAAACATTACCAGGTAATCTCAAATATCTATCTTAAAACTAACTAAATAATAATCTATCTTCAAATCCTCCTAATCTACCAATCATGTCTTTTAATTCATAAGCTTATGTATCAATCCCATATGATTTTAAATAAATTTAAAGCTGCTCTAATCTACAAACTGAATTTTAAAAAAATGGAGGTATATATTTATTATCTGTAATTTCTTATATGAATTCTAAACACTTTTCTAATCGTCTCTATTTATATTATTTAATATACCTCATGCCATTTATTACTAATATAAAAAATTTACATAGTTCTTATTAGGTTTCAATAGATGACATTTATAAATTCGTTAAAATAAATATTATAATCAAAACAATATCTGTTCACCAGATTTAGCTAAATTCCTTGTATTCCAAGTATTTATAACCAACTCTTATTCTTCAGTTGGAATTTCTGCTATCTTAAATTCTTGTTATTACTCTCTTTTTAACATTCTTAGTTCTCTTTTAAATTAATTTTCTCCTGTTAAACTTAAATAATCTTGACAATCAGCAAATTTATTTTTCGGTTTACCTTTCAATTTCTAATGATACATAGATTCCAATTTGGTTGAATATAATTTAGATTTAGGTGATTCTTAAAAATTGAATTAATCTGTACTAGTGAGTTATTGTGACTTTAATTTTTACTGAGATATAACAGTTTCAACTTATTTAAAAGGATTTTCGACTAATTTAGCATTAAAATTAGATTAAATATCTGATAAAACAAATTATTACTATTGATATAATCTTTCTGCATCAGTATCTGTTACAAATCTATTTGTAAGTCTATTTTCAAATTTTCTTTCACTTTATTATTAATTTTTTGAAGTCAATAATGTAAATGGAGGTCTTGAATCTTTATGATCATACCATCTTAATCTTAAATACCAGTAACGGCTATTATTTTTTTCATCATCCCCTTTACATAATTCTAATGCTTATACCATTTAGTTTTTTTCTCTATATTAATCAGATCTAGCCATAATAGTTTCTTCAGGTTTTCGAAAACAATTTGAGGCGACTTAAATATTAAGATTTTCCCATAAAGATTTTACTTCTTCATGCTTTTTTATTGATCTTTATTCTCTTGTGATAGCATTTCTTATATTTTATGGTAATTTTCTTTCCTATTCTTCTTATTCTTTTTCGCCTTATTATATTCTTTTTTCTGCATCTCTCATTATTTAAACTAAATCTCTCTTATTTAAAAATTTCTAATCTCCTCTATTCTTTTTTGGTGTCTTTCTACTTTATTATATCAATTTCTCACTAAATTAGCTTGTCTTTACTTATAGCTATTCTTCTATAGCTGAATCCTCTGTGATTCCATTATTTGTATTCTAATTTTTGATTTTTTTTTAATCGTATTGTTTTTTCTTTTCTTAATGAGTTTTAAGAAATTATTAATATCCAACTACTGAATACTTTATTAATTTATCTTATTTTAATTTTTCAAATCTAGGAATTCCTGTATAATCGATAAATTTTTTACGTTCTTCATTTTCAGCATCTTAGAATATATGTATATATTTATACCTTAGAATATATTTTAGGTTGAACATTTTTAAGACTAAGAATATAAAGGATTTACTTATCCAGGTTTTAATACTCTTAACTTACCTAAATCATTTTCTAATATATTAAGATTATCATAAAATATATTTGTATTTAATCCAAATCCATTCTATTAAATACTCTAAGATTCTAAAGTCTAAAAATTATAAGGTCTTGTGGAAATTGATTCTTAACCAGTTTCCAAAACCATATCACTTTTGCTTATGGCTTTAGATTAAAATATAATTGGCTAAGATATGAATAATGTCCTCATCATTCTATCAGGCTTTTTAGATTTATTAGGTAAATTCATAAAAAATAAAATAAATATTGATTAAAAGGTGTATCACATGATTAAATTATATATTTAATAATATTTAGAATAAAACAATATTTGTTTTTATTATAAAAATGTGTTTACTAATTAGACAATGGAGTTTTATACTTTTGGCACTAAAAAATAAGTTTGATTAAATAATTAGGTAATACTAAAAGCAATAAGAATATGATATTTTTGTATCTAATATAAATAGAATTTCTATTATAAATAAAGTTAATTAATAAATATCATTCACAGTATTGAGTAGGATGCTTTCTAAAAGATATACGATTATCTCCAAATCTCGAATTGGATGTAGAAGGCAATGTAATAGCAGTAGATATACTATTATAATTTGTAGTAGAGGTTGACTTAGCTCTAGGTAATCTTAAAGGATATTTAGATTATGGTTTATGTTCTGCAATTGTGATCTCACGACTTAGGTTCATTAGTCTACTTAAAGGTTAAAGTTTTTATTCATTTGAAATTAATTTATCTTCAATTTATGATAAGAGTCTGCCTCTTTCACTTAAGTAATGAACTTAATTTAAAACTTTTGTAATGTCAGTAGGAAAATAGTTTTGAGGGTTTCTTTCATTTGATTTATTTATCAATTTTTTAAGGAAGAGTTTTGATTTTTCAGATAAAACACACTATTTGAATTATTCAGTTGTTATAAAACGACCACTTTTTGGATTAGCCTATTTAATATAGGCTGTTAATTCTTATTCATTTATGGAAATTCCATATTTATTAAGAAGAGTAAGTAATTCATATTTTTGAATTTCGCCTTTTCCTTCTTAATCGAATTTAGCAAATAATTATGCCAATTCTTATTTATATTCCTAAATATAACAATAATATACTTCTTCTTTTGGATCAATTATATATTAACTATTTACAGATTTATGAAATCTTTAAAGTAGCCATTGTTTGACTGTATGAGTTCGTAATTTAAACATTAATTAATTTATGAGTCCAAAAATTGCAATAATTGTAGGTCTTTTAATAAGACTAGGATTAATTGCTTATGCAGAAATATANTCTTGTGGAAATTGATTCTTAACCAGTTTCCAAAACCATATCACTTTTGCTTATGGCTTTAGATTAAAATATAATTGGCTAAGATATGAATAATGTCCTCATCATTCTATCAGGCTTTTTAGATTTATTAGGTAAATTCATAAAAAATAAAATAAATATTGATTAAAAGGTGTATCACATGATTAAATTATATATTTAATAATATTTAGAATAAAACAATATTTGTTTTTATTATAAAAATGTGTTTACTAATTAGACAATGGAGTTTTATACTTTTGGCACTAAAAAATAAGTTTGATTAAATAATTAGGTAATACTAAAAGCAATAAGAATATGATATTTTTGTATCTAATATAAATAGAATTTCTATTATAAATAAAGTTAATTAATAAATATCATTCACAGTATTGAGTAGGATGCTTTCTAAAAGATATACGATTATCTCCAAATCTCGAATTGGATGTAGAAGGCAATGTAATAGCAGTAGATATACTATTATAATTTGTAGTAGAGGTTGACTTAGCTCTAGGTAATCTTAAAGGATATTTAGATTATGGTTTATGTTCTGCAATTGTGATCTCACGACTTAGGTTCATTAGTCTACTTAAAGGTTAAAGTTTTTATTCATTTGAAATTAATTTATCTTCAATTTATGATAAGAGTCTGCCTCTTTCACTTAAGTAATGAACTTAATTTAAAACTTTTGTAATGTCAGTAGGAAAATAGTTTTGAGGGTTTCTTTCATTTGATTTATTTATCAATTTTTTAAGGAAGAGTTTTGATTTTTCAGATAAAACACACTATTTGAATTATTCAGTTGTTATAAAACGACCACTTTTTGGATTAGCCTATTTAATATAGGCTGTTAATTCTTATTCATTTATGGAAATTCCATATTTATTAAGAAGAGTAAGTAATTCATATTTTTGAATTTCGCCTTTTCCTTCTTAATCGAATTTAGCAAATAATTATGCCAATTCTTATTTATATTCCTAAATATAACAATAATATACTTCTTCTTTTGGATCAATTATATATTAACTATTTACAGATTTATGAAATCTTTAAAGTAGCCATTGTTTGACTGTATGAGTTCGTAATTTAAACATTAATTAATTTATGAGTCCAAAAATTGCAATAATTGTAGGTCTTTTAATAAGACTAGGATTAATTGCTTATGCAGAAATATAGGATAAATATTTCAATTTGAAATACACAGATATAGATTATTCAGTATACTGAGAATTCATATGTAGGTATACTCTGATGGAGCATAATATGTTGTTGATGGAGGTTCACCTTATGATAGACATACTTATAGATATTCACCTATTTTAGCATATATTCTAATACCAAATGTCTGGATATCATCATTTGGAAAGATTCTTTTCAGCTTTGTTGATATGTTAGCTTGTATTTTCATGTAAAAAATGGTTAAATCTACATTTCTATTGAATTTATGGATTTTCAATCCCCTAACAATCTAAGTATCTACTAGAGGATCATCAGATACCATAATTGTCTTTTTAATTTATGCTATGTTGTACTTACTAAAGAAGGAGAAGTATACTTTAGCTGCACTAATCTATGGTTTTATGGTACATTTACGTATTTATCCAATCATATATTCAATACCATTATACTTCTTTATAGATTCACATTAACCACAAAGAATGTAAGATAAATTATATAATAAGATATTTGGGTATATTTAGTAAGAATAAAATGAAGTTTGCTTTAATTTCAGGAGGATTATTCATTGCTTTAATGATATTTTTCCATTTTATTTATGAAGATTTTCTATTCCAAACTTATCTTTATCATTTCACAAGGAAGGACAATAGACATAATTTTTCACCTTATTTTTATTAGATTTATTTAAGTTTTGAATCCATCACAAGGATTTAAGCAACATTAACATTCTTGCCTTAATTTTTGATTATTATTTTAGCAGGATTGAAATACTATAGAGATTTACCATTTGCAATGCTTATTTAAACATTAGGCTTTGTTGTTTTTAACAAAGTTTAGACAGCTTAATATTTTGTTTGGTGGATAGCACTCATCCCATTGGCACTTCAAAATACAAAAATGAATAAGAAAGAAATATTGATTTTGTCAATTATTTGGTTAATTTTAGAAGTTTAATGGAATGTAGGATCTTATTATCTTGAAATATAAGGGTAAGATGTATTTACAATGATCTTTATTTAATGTATAATATTTTTCTTGTCAAATACATATCTGATGATCAAATTCATACAAAATCGTTTGCCGACTGAATTCTATAAGATTAAAATAGATTGAATAACTCAAAATTTCATTTAATATCAATTATTTATATTTATCCAATTATAATTTACTCAATCCAATATATTAGTTGGGGCTGTGTACTCTAATATTCTATTAAAATTCTATAAAAAGTCTGCATAACCTTCAGGAATTTACTAGTATTTAATTTATATTAAATATTAGAGTAATAATATATTTTTGAATCGAAAATAATGAGTAGGAGTAAGTTTATCTCTTTTTAATTAGAATATAGAGGTTTAAGCTACATCTTTATTATCATTATAACTTCGAAATTTAACTCCTGATTGATCAAATTCTACTTTGAGATTGTTTGCATAACAATCATGAAGGGAAGAAGGTGTTCTTTCAATAATAAAATAAGCTCCTCTAGAACATAATATTTCTACTAAATCATTTAAATTGTATTTGATAGCATATTATAAAAATGTTTAATCTTAGAATTGATGCACAGGTTTATTAATATCCTAAAGATTACAACTCAATTTACTTTTCCAAATTCATCGCATAATAGTTTAAAACTCTCTAAATCGTTATTTAAAAAAGCAGTTGATAGTAATGAATATTAAGAGAGTGGATGTTCAATCAAAAGATCTTTTTTATGTAAATATTTCATTAATTCATGATTGCTATATCTGACTGCATACATGGCAATTGTCCAATAATTTGGAGCAACCAAATTTTAAATGTAATCTCTATGAGTTTCTATGAATTATATTAATTCTTAAGTTTTATTCTGTTCAATTAAATTGAAAAGATAAGTTTTCAAATTTTTTGGAGCAGAAACAATACTCATTTTTTATTATATTAATAAATATTGAGTATAAAATATAATTATGATTTTTTTAATATTTTGCTTGACTTTTTAAGTAATCGCAAATTTTAGTTTAGAATTAGGCTAAACATATAATGAGTATCTAATATAATCATAATTTAGTGCTATAATACCTTGGCAAGGAGATAAAAATTATAAATATTATCAAATTGATATAGAAAAAGCTCTTTAAAATAGAGATTTAATAATAGTTGTTAAATAACAATCTACTTTAGGAAATCCTGATATTTATATTTCTTCTAAGGAGCAAAAGCCAAATAAAACAAATTATGAGATTCAATGTAATTCATAAGGAATGGGTAGTTTAATTTATAAATGGTTTTAGATATTTGTGTAATTGAATAGCCAGAGAAGAAGACTTATTATTTAGCAGTATATTGTGAGGATTATTGTCGATATAATTTAAAAGCGGTTTATCAAGAGGAATTAATGATGACAAATTGTAAGTATCATAATATATATGAAATAGCTGATGATTTAGAGTTTAAGTTTAATAGTTCAAGTTGGACAGAAATAATTAGAATAAAAATAAATTAATTAAATTTGAATCCTATAAAACAGGATTAGAATTTAGAAGTATAAGTGTAAGTAAAGAATATTGAGATTTTGTAAGAGTCTTTTTAATCATTTATGAATTTTGGAATGGAAAAGCCAACACAATAAAAACATCAATATAAAGGATAAGATACATTTTCTGGAATTTAAAAGTTTAAGATAAATAGAATAATGGCAAATTAAACTTATACACTTTTAGTAGAAGCATAATAAGGAGCAATTGTGTAGATAAAAACAAGAACTTATGGATAGAAAAGGTTTATTAATGTAGGAGATTCAATAGAAGAAGTATTATAAGAAAATGAATTTGGATTCTATGTATTAAATATTACATCAGATTAAGAATAATTTTAATTAGGGAAATTGATTTTAAATATTTAATTGATATCTTTTAAAGGTTATACTGAATTATATGTTAATATGGATGAGAATCCAAAATCTTTAGAAGATTATCATTGGAAATTAAAAGATGGATCAACAGATGATTTAATAATTACAAATGAAGATTTGAATCGTTTAAAAGCTAAAGGATTTTATGCATTTATAGTAATATAAGCAAAAGAATCAAATGCTACATTTGAATTAAAAACTTAGATGTTGAATCCAGATTTAATGGTAATGGAATTGAATAAACCAGCAATTAGTTAGATGAGTAAGTTGAAGTTTCATCAATATAAATTCTTTATAAAAAGCAATAAAAGATAAAGTGTTAGTGTTAGTCTTAGAAATATAAAAGGAGATGCAGATATAATACTAAAATCATGTTAAGATTTTTGGTCTTGTAAATTTAATTAAGAAGAATATAATAATATAAATGCTATAGATTTAAAAAATAATAGTAGTGAATAGTAATATTTATATTCTTTAAAGTATTAATGAAATAATATTTAATAGTCCTGGAAATGATATAATAATATTTGATTATTTACCATAAAATTGTAAAGAATATAAGAATGTTCATATGTGTTTCTATACTATAATGATTATTCCTGGATAAAATAATATTGAAGATGAATTAACATACTCTATTTTAATAACAACAAAGCAAGATTCAATTATATTGAAAGAAAATGCACCAATTAAATAATTTGTATTTCATGAATTCTATAATTACTATAAATTTATAGTGAATGATAATGATCATATAAAAAGACTTTTTATCTAATTAACTCCTATTTAAGGTTAACCAAAGATATTTTCATCTAAGAGTGAAATATATCCTTCAAAAGAACAAAATGATAATCAAGGTGTTCATAATTTAATTACTTATGGAGATAAAGACAATAAAGAATCAATTAATGGAAGTATTTATATTGGAGTTTATGGTGAAACAGCTAGTTAATATATTATTACTGCAATTATATTCAGAAAATAAGATGATTGGGGAACAATTGGAAAATATGCACATTAATATATTTAACTTATAGAAGGTTAGCCACAAGAAATTACAACTAATTATTCATAGGATATTTAATTATTCAAAATTGATTTAACTGGATATAATGATAAAGAAACAGTTAAAGTGTATATGAGAGTTAATTCAGGCTAATTTTGGATGTTTGGATTTGATCATCCAGAAGTTGATATAAATAAAGCATTTTTAAAAGGATAAAATAAATTAGTACTTTAATTATCAAACTCATAAAAACTTCCATAATATTTGTTTGTTAGAGTTCAAACTAATTCTTCCACTTCATATCCTCCATATTCATATTCAATAAATTATAGAGTTAATTCATAACCTATTGAATTGGTTATAGGAGATAATTATTAAGGTTTTATTGAAAGTTCTGAGAAACTACCTTTTTTTGTCAATATTTATAAAGAAGAAGATATTTATATCTTTCTCCATGTTGAAAATACTGATCAATCTATTTTATCAGCTACTATTTTTGTTTAAGATGATATTATTAATATGAATTCATAAAGTAAGATAATTACTGCTAATTAACTTAAATATAAAAAATGTAAAAAGACTGAAGAAATAGTTTCATGTTAAATTACTATTCTTATAGAATCTAATTAAGATTCTCACTTTTCGTTATTGATTTCAAAACCCTCATCAATCATAAAACTTTATAATGAAGAATCAATTACAAAAACAATAACAAATGATTATGATTATTTTACATTTTTATTAACTGAAGAAACAGAGATAGCAATATATTCTCCTACAGCTAATATTAGAATCTTGGCCAATATTATATAAATAGATTCACCAACAATAGATTAATTCCCAACTAATGATGATAATTCATAATTTTAATCATTAAATGATTTAATTGAAATAGAAAGTTCACTCTTTATCTCATTGGATGAAATAAAAAAGGCAAATTGTGATCATATTGTTTGTTATGCTGCAATCACTTGTACTCTTGCAGATCCATCTAATTAAATGAATCAAGAGTATACTATCATTCGAACTTCAGGAGCATTTAAACTTTTTGAAGGTTTTGTTTATTAAGGAAAAATTAAAAAAGATTAAATTAAATATTTTAAAGTTACTGATGTCAATGAAGCTACTGGTTTATAAATTATTGTTACTACTTCAGAAAAGAATTAAATACTTTTGATGGCAAGTATTAATTAAATGCCTACTTAATAATCTCATGATTTTACTTCTAGTTTCAATTTTGGAGACTATATAATTATTCCTCCAAAAAAAGATTCTTTTTAAATTGTCACATATTAGTATTTATTTAATATTTACATTATATAGTATTGGTGTTTTGGCTTATTAAGAAGTATCCATATCAATATAAGTTAAAATGGGACTTTCACGCTTTTATCATATTAAAATTTAAAAACCATTTCTTACTACTTTACCTGAAGGCTCTAGAACTTATTTAACATTTTTTAATAGCATTTTAGGTGATCTAAGTATTCTAATTAGTTCTAATGTACTAAACCAATACTTAAGACCAAAAATACTTATTAGTACATATTAAATTAATCAATTATCAGAAGTCATGAATTCTATATAAACAAAGTATGTTTAATTATATATTATTTAGTTATTATTGGAAAATGGATGATTATTATCTCTAAATTACAAGTGATTAATAGAATTATTGTACTAATTGTTATTATATGATTTATTTGGAAAATAGTTATTATGAAATTTAATTAACTATTACAATTAATCAACAAGATTCTCCAATATATTTATTGGATAATGTAGAGTTAAAAAATTAACTTAAAACTAATTAGTCTTAGCGCTATATTTATTATCCAAGAAACATGAATGATTTCTATATGAATGTAACTGTTTTTAAAGGTTAAATTTATTTATTCGATCAAAAAGATGGTTCAGATATTGAATATTCTCATCATCTACTTACTCTTAGTGAATAAGATGGATTATATGATTATTTAAATAATTAATTAGCTAGCCGTGAAGGAATTCATGCTAATCGAAGTTTATATATAAATCATGTCAAAGAGAAAAACAATCTCTCCTATTATGATTTTAAAGTGTTTTCTAATTTCACAAATGAATCAATCTATTAAATTGAAATTATAGATATATATTAAGCTATTGAATTAAAAATAGGGTAACCATAAAAGTTTAAGATCACTTCATAAAATAAGGTATAATTGTACTTTGTTATCCCTGAAGGGACTAATGATTTTAATGATAATTACTATTCAATTACAATTGAAATTCATACCTATTATAAATCATAGATATATAATTTTATGCCTGAATTCACTTTGAAACAGGATAGATATAATAACCTTGACCTACTCTCCAATTATCATGATTTCGTTGATGCTCAATTATCTATTTTACAAGAATTAGATAATTTAATTTATATTTAAATACCTAGCATACCAGGACTCTATTTTCTTACCCTAAATCCAAAAGAAATTAATCATTTTTCATACTCTATTACTTTAGGAAACAAAGATTATGACATATTAACACCAAAATCATAGAGATTAGTAAAAGCCAAAGTAGGAGAATAAAAGATATGGGAAATTCATCTCTATTAAACCTCTTAGCTTTTTGTGCAAATTTAATTATGTGGTGGAATCGTCAATGTATTTGGAAGTTCCTCCAGAGATGAGCTCAGTATGGGATTTTTTAAAGATAAAATTGAACACATTTAAAATAAATAATTAATTGGTATCATTCCATCTGTAATTCCTCATATTTATTATTTAAATACTTAAACTATTAAAAGTACTACATAAGATGATTCTGTTTCATATATATTGAGACTTGACATCCTATAATAAGATACTAATATACCAATTGATCATTTTTATCCAGGGGATGATGGAGAGTTTAAAATCTTAATGATTTCAAATGAGTTGCAATTTTAATTCTCCCCTATATAATCTTCTGGAAAGTCTAGTTAGGATTATTCATTAGAAAGCATCACTTATACTTTTTTATATTAAAAGCAAAAATAAAATGATAATTCAACATTTGATAAATGTAAACCCTACACAAACTACCAATCACAACATTATAAAAAAATTGATCATGAAGCTTAAAAAACATTATCTCAAAAAATTAAAATAGAAGAACATGATATTGAAAAATTACTAGCTACAATTTAAGCTACTGGTAAAAATATGTATTATATATTCTAGTAAATGTCAAAACCAATAATTATGAGAGATTATCATTAACTTACTATTATAAGGTAAAAATTTTAGAATCAAATACTCTATCTAATGATCCCTTGAAAGGGTATTTTATTATAATACTTGCAGTCTTATTTTTCTTATTTTTCATTTTGGCCATGAAGTACAGAAATCTTAGATTAATGTAAATATTTTATTAATTATATAGTGCCAAATTTGATGCCTATACATAAGAGCCTAAATAAGAATATGAACAATAGATTGAAATGAATTATTCAAATTTTAAGTGATTTGCAGCATTGTGAATTAAAATTTATATAAATTATAATTATTTAATTCCAAAAATAAATCAGTTGAACTAATTATTTGAAAGAATAATGCTACATTCATTTAAATAATATATAAAGATTTTTAAATTAATAAAAATCTAAATGAATCTCTAAAAGTTCAACTAAATAACAGATGTTGCATCAAAATTTTGGAAAAAGGAACTTCTTAAATCAAATAAAATAGAAAAAGAAATATCTACTATTTGTGGTTGTTATGAATTAGAGCCATCCTTACTAGAGATTTCAACAATGAAAATTCAATAATATTTGGTATTTTAGGAAGAAGAAGCAAATTTATGCAAGAATTCTTGATTTATTTTAATCATCATTTCAATTTATTTACATATACATATATATATTAATATTTTTTAAATAATCAACAAGAGGAATAAATCATCATTGAATTGCAAACAAGTATCGAATTACGTAAGACAGTGATGATAAAAGGTTTGGAAGCTAAGATTATCAAATTGAAATTCTTATTTAATTAATAGAGTTGATTTAAATAATTAAAATAAAATTATTTCTTTCTCTAATCAACATATAATAATTGTTTATTCTATTAATTAGATTAATAGAAAGAAAGTGATATTTTTGTATAAGTATGATATAATAAAAATAATTGAAGAATTATTTAAAATAACATAAATATTAATAAAAGTTATTTTAACATTCATATTCAAAAAAATTGATTACAAAAAATCAGTCTTAAGATTCTGACATTTAAGAGTCTAATTCTTTATCTGAATGTTATTGGTCATCATCATCATCATTAAGATCGTCTTCTTCATGAATTTTTTCTGCATAAAGTGACTCAGTTTTATGTTAAATACCAACAAGTTTTTCTAAATCCATGATTCTTTTATGTGAGAAGAGAATAGATTATCTAAATTAATATATAAGAGCATTACTAAATTTATAGTTTTTCTCTATTTAAAGCTTCAATTTCTCTCATAAGTTTATAATTTTCATTTTTTTCTTCATGCAATTTTTCTTTGAGTTTTCCATGAAAAACTTTGAGCATAGGTTATAATTCTCTGATATTAGTAATATTATCATTATTGATTTTTTCATTCATAGCTTTTAATTCTTCCTAGATTTGGAATAGATTGATTACTTCAGTTTTTTTAATTAATTCTTTATACTCGGCTAATGAATCTTAAAGCTATTTGATAGATGTAGTATAAAGTGTACTCATAGCAGCTACATTATCACTTGCACTCATTCTGGTTTTGTATTTTTCATCTAGGTTAACAAATTATTTGGATTTCTCATCATAGATATCTGGAGGTTCATATAATTATCCCATTCCAGCTCTGGCAAGTACATGAGATACAGATTTACTGACTTCATCTCCTTGGAGAAGCTAAGCTGTTACATTATCAAACCTTAAGAGATTTTTAATTAGTGAGCATAATGTCTTTTGGGAGGTAAGGACCATTATTCTATCCAAGATTGAGACTGTATAATCCTCCTTGTTTACTTGGCTTTTCTTAAGTTTTCATTATTAATAATAATAAAAATAATATTTTAATATCTCATTAGAATATAGAGTCTTTAAAGTAGTTTTCTTTTGTTCTTTAGGTTTATTGATGAGTAGTATTTTATGGTCGTTTTTCATAAACTGATCTTTGGATTCCTTTTTTTTATTGATCTTTAGATGGGATATCAAACTAATCTTATTTTTGATTATATAGGTCAGGATCATATGATTTTGGTATGAAAGGAGCTCTTTTTGGATATTGGATTGGTTCTGATAGTTTATCTCTAATCTAAGTGTAATATTGATTAGTTTAGTACATTCTCACTATCATAATTATTAATATGATAGTTGGGTGTATCATATTCAGATGGATGTTTATTAGTCTATTAAAAATCAGGATGATTTGGATATTTCATAGGAGGTCTTTAATAATAGTATTTTTAATCTTATTAATCCTCTATGGAATCTCTATAATACTATTCTGGGATAAATGGAGGAGGTCTAGATTAAGGTGGATGAGGTAATAAAGGTGGTTATTATGGATTAATTGGATGTTATTATAAATGATTATGTTATGGTAATTAAGGTATTTATGATACTTATGGTGGTAATTAAGGACGTAAATTAGGAGGGAATTTATTAATTGGAGGAATATTTTAGTAATCATGTGGTAGAGGTAGAGATGGTGGTGGTGGTGGTGAATCAAATTATGGATGAGGTGGTGGTGGTGGTTAAGGTGAATTTAAAGGAATTGAATGATGATATTATGTTGGAGGAGGCATAGTCATAGTAGGAAAGTCTTTTGGAGTATAATTAAAAGGTTATAAAGGAAGATGAGGAGGTGGAGGTGGTATTGGAATTTCTGTTGGTTTATTCAATATTCTTGGAGGTGATTATTATGGTTATGATCTTATTGAAGTTAATGGAACTTATTGATATTATTAAAATGATAATTGTGGTAATGGTGGTGGTGGTGGTGGTGGTAATGATGATGGTTATGGTATTCTAGTCATTTAAGCATTTGTCTGAATCAATTATAATTAAGGAGGTCTTGGAATCACAGTCTATTATAAAATTGGAGGTTATTAAATAACTGTTGGAACCATATGTACTTCTTTTGGAGGGGATAATCTAACTGTTCTCTCTGGTGATATTGTTTCTGTTGTTACTGGTACATATTCAGTTATTTCATGAGTTACAGGAACTTGAATCTTTTTTATTCTTGTTTCATATTCAATTATTTTCTTTTCAACCGGAATATATTCTGTAATTGTTTCAGGCTATAAATTGGTAAAGTCTGATAAAGATTACTGTTATTAAATCATTAAGTCTTGTCTTGCTTATTCTGATTATGCTGTTTAATTCATCATCACATTCTGCAACTAATTTTACAATAAATAATTATGATGATGCATCTAAAGCATCTATTAAAATTATTCATTCCACTATTATTACATTATTTATTGTTATAGATTCTATGATAATTAATTTTATCTTATTTTTTGATCATCGTTTTAATATTATGGTTATTATTATAATTAAGGTACTCCTCCCTATTATTATTAAAACTGCTATTGTTATTATTACTAATATTATTATTGTTGTTGCATCTAATAATTTTGATTAGATTGTATCATTTAAGGTGGATAGAATGTAATTGGTTGTGGTTTAATACTCATTTGAGATGGCTACTAAATCTATTGTGAATCAGGAGTATAACTTGTTTATTGAGGTAGTTGAGCCATTTGTTACATTTGTTACATTTGTTATTGTTACTGTTAATTAAATTAAATCATGCTTTTGCTTAGTTAAATATTTTTGTTATAAAATATAAACTCATATTGTGTTATAGTTATATATGTTTATAAAAGTATTAGTTAATCATATTATCTCTCTTTCTCTATTTATAATATTTATAATAATGAAAAAAGACCGTCAATCATTACTCTCAAATGAACCTTTTAAAATAGGTGAAAACCCCTATAAGGCTTTCTTAGTATTAAGATAGCCTCAATTAGATGAACCTGAGAAGCCCTAACTTGTTCATTAGATCAACGAACATACAGTCTAAGCTAAGGATTAATAGTACTAGTTTAGTGGAATCTTTGCAAATAAGAACTCTAACGAAGACATTTACAAAGCAGTATTTAGGGATTTAATTTCACATTTTTTGGCAGGAGAGTCTCATATGATATAAATCTTAGGAGAACGACATTCAGGAAAAGCTACTTTAGCTATTGGAAATATGAGAAATCCAGGACTGGTATTACTTATTATGTAGGAGATCTTTAATTTTATTGAAGAGAAATTTCTTGAAAACAACATCACTATTAAAATGAGTGCATTTGAGTTTGACGAAACTGGTTTCAAAGATTTATTAGTTTTAGACTCTTAACCCTTTATGCCAGTCTTTTAAAATGGTTAAAACTAATTACTTGGTATTCCGGAAGTTATCATTGATAATTATCTATTGGGAATGAAAATATTAAGAATTGCTATGGTCAATCTTATAAATAAAGAATAGAATATACTTAGTTAAAAATTTGTTGATAGACATAAACGAACTAATTTTATTATAGAATTAAAAGCTGAAATTAGTCCAAATGATGATATCAAAGAATAGGTGATCATTTCTAAACTTAAAATTGTTAAGTTTAGTGGAACTTTTGAATTTGGATAAATCTATAAAACAATGGCTGATTTAACTACAAAAAGAAGAAAACATGTTGATGTCCCATTCAAAAGTGTAGAATTATTAGATTATTTTCGAGATTACTTGTTGAATTAAAAATAAACTGTTTTTGTCTGTATTAATAGTGATAGCGTTGAAACTGTTAAATTAGGTTCACTTATTGGATAAATAATGAATAAATCTTAATTCCTGACCTTTTCCATTTATTAATAAAATGCATAATTAAAAGACATAATGAGTAATCAATATGAATCATTGAATTTATTTCATAAAGAGTTTAGTTAATATAATGAGAGCAAGAAAGAGAGAGGCAAGATAATCTTTAGCATTTTAATTGGAATGGCAAATCTATATAAAATGATGTTAAAATTATTTGATTAAGCAAGTGAAATTAAATATAAATTAAATTGCTTATATTCATAAGTGATTAGTTTTCATTGTTCCAAATATAATAATATAATTAATACAGAGGATTGTAAAGAATTCTATTTAGCTAAAATTTAATTATATGCAATTGAGCAAGTGTAAACAGTTGAATTGACTTGTTAATCAATGGCAATAGAATTATTAAATGATTTATTTGTTAAGAATTAATAATTAACAAAATTGAGAAAAGAGATGATTCAATTTGGTAAACAATTCAATAAACATTAATAATTGTCTTAATATGATTTACAAAGACTTAATAATACTCATCAATTGGTGACTAAATTATTAATAATATTTGAATAGCGATTGGGTTATAATATTCTAAATTAGATTGATTAGAAATATTATTAAATGTTTGATAATGTGCTGGATATAGCATAATTGTATAAAGAAGATGTTTAGATATAAAATTAGGACACTTAAAATTAAACTTAGACTTAGACTATAAAAAAGTAGACTTAAATAAATAACACAACAAAGTTTTTTAAACCTACTTTACCAAGTAAAAAAGAGCCTCCTTAAAGATAGAGATTCACTGATGTAGTTTAACAATTATTTCATGATGAAAATACTAAGGAATATTATTCAGCTAAGTCTGTATTTGGATTGACAAAAATAAGTGATTAACCATAAATGAGATAAACAGTAAAATCTGAATTATTTGATAAATTATAATCTAGATAAACAAATAATATAAAGGCAATAGTATTAGAGGAATAGAAATATCGGTATTAAATAATTTAAATTGTTTAGATTCTTCAGATCAACAGGAGTGGGATTCATTAAAAATTCTTATAGAAGTGGAAGTTTAAGAGCATAATCATAGATGTTACCAAGAATAGTTTAATTTGAGAGTGTTGACCATACTAATTAGAATTAATAATTTTGATTATATAAAGTATATAGATAATTTATTTTAGTATTATGAAATAAATAGATATTAATAAATTGATATTAATAAAATGAACATAAATAACTAATTACTAAAGATGGTGTAAGATGTAAATAATTAAATATTCAATTATCAGATATAAGTGGTTATCAAAAGTGAATTTGAAATCAAACCAAATTTGGATGACATAGTGAAGATTTTGAAGTAATAGGTGGCCATTTTGATTGAATTAGTACAACAATAAAAAGGTGTAGACTATGATCAATTAGAAAAAGCAGTCTAAAAGGCAGAAGCTGAGATTCGAAATCATGTTAGAGTATGTTCATAAGTAATCTATTAGTTGGAGTAACAAATGAAGTTATATTCGGATAGTTTATAAGAAAAGATTGATTAATTAGAAAAGGAGAAGTTAGAATTGGCAGAGAAAGTATGAAATGATTGTTAATTTTAAAGAACAAAAATATATTAGCAGTTTAGGAACGAAAGATCTCTTCTCAAAATTAAACAAGAGAATCAAGTCCTAGTTTGTTTAAAAAATCATACATTTTAGGAAATCAAGTGTATAATAGATAGTAAGTTAATCAATAAGAGGGTTGTGTATCAGTAACTTAGAATTGTGATAATCAATAAACAAGAGAGAGAAGAAGTTCTGGGACTTAACATTCATATATGATGATGAAGAATATGTAAGAACATTAAATATTGGATAGTCGTGATAAAGTAAATATGAATGCTTCATAGGAGAAGGTTAGTGATAAAAGTTCTACTATATTGAAATCTTAAAATAGCACTTCATTATTGAAGATGTACAACATTTAGAAACTCATCATTAAAAATTAACAGGATAAATAATTGCAACAACTCAAGAAGTAATGTATGTTAACTTATTGAACTTAGCAAAACAATAAATTAGATTTTAGATGACTCTTAGGCTACTAAAAAGAAACCCTGATTTATTAATCGTTATCTCAAAATATAATTTATACCGTTCAATTATTTTAAATTTAAACTCAAATGTCTGAAAGAGTTAAAGTAGCAGTTCGACTTCGCCCTTTAATTGAAGAGGAATTAATATGTAAAGACAAATCCATATGTGTTGAAACTATAGACCCTAATAAAAAACTTATTATCAGTATCTATTTTCATCATTCTTAGTCAAGAAAGATTTTGAGAAGAGACAATTTCAATTCGATTCTGTTTTTGATTCTAAAGCAACTTAAAATCAAGTTTACAATGACATAGCAAAAGGAGTTGTTGGCGTAAATTAATTATATATATATTTAGAGTGTAATCAAAGGCTTTAATGGCACTATTTTTTGTTATGGATAAACTGGAACAGGTAAAACATATACTATGATGGGTCAACTTGATTCAGATGAAAAGGGAATCACTCCTCGTACTTTTGAATAAATTTTTAATGAAATCTAAGCAGATGCCAATAACATCTATACGGTTTAATTAGGATATTTGCAAATCTATATGGAAATGGTATAGTTTTGATATTTATTTTAGTTATTGGATCTAATTAGACCAGACAATTAAGAAGTAAAAATTAGAGAATGTCCTGATAATGGAGTTTTTGTTTCTGGATTAGAATGGATGGAAGTTGAATCTCCTTAAGAATGTTTAAGTATTATGAATTTTGCTGAAAAAAATAAAGTGGTTGCATTTACAAATTTAAATGCACACTCTTCAAGGTCTCATTCAATGCTTGTAATAAAAGTAGAAAAGAGATAATCTAAATAGCATTCAAAATCAATGACTATTTCCAAAAAAGCTAGTTCTAAATTATAAAATTACTCTTAAGATTTAATAACAGAAAGTGATGAAAGTATAATATCATCTGGTAATTGTGTTGGAACACTTTATCTTGTTGATTTAGCAGGAAGTGAAAGAATTAAAAAATCTAGAGCTACAGGAGATCGTTTAAGTGAAGCAAGATCTATAAATTATTCACTTACAGCCTTAGGAAAATGTATTCATGCTTTAACAGGTCCTAAATCTACATTTGTTCCATTTCGTGATTCTAAATTGACTAGAATTTTATAAGATGCACTTGGAGGCAATTGCAAAACTGCATTAATTGTAAACATTGGTCCTGCTGGTAAACATGTTGAAGAAACTCTCTCAAGTCTTACTTTTGGAATGAGAGCTATGAAGGTTACTAATACACCATAAATTAATCAAAATGTTGATTATGAAGTAATAATCTTATTTATTTATTAATAGCAATTAACTTAACAACTCAAAATTGAAATTGAAATGAAGGATGAAGTTATTCAAAAATTGGAATAGTAATAAGCCAAATTGTTATAGTAAGTTAGAATTGAAACTTCTTGCAATCTTAGCACTTCAGATCATTAATATAAAGTTAAATTAGAAAAAGCTGAAGAAGAACATAAAGCATTTCTAGAAGAAATAGATAATATGATGGTAGAATAAGAATAAGAGAATGAAGAACTCAAAAAATAATTAGCTCATGTCATGTTAGAATTAGAAGATTCTAAAAATAAATAATCATAATTAGAATAAGAAATAGAAGAATTTAAAAATTCTTAATAGCAATTAGAAAATGAATTAGAAGAAGCTCTAACTAATGTAAATAACTGTTATTTATCTTTTTAGAAAAATGAATTTGCTGATACTATTAATTAATTGCAATAAAAATTGGAATCTAAAGAAAAAGAAATTTAAGAACTTAAATAAGTCACAGTCTTGTCCACAAAAAATAATGATATTATCAAAATATCTAAAGAAAAATAAAATTAGATGTGGAGATCAGAATTATAATAAATAACTTCATAATATGCCAATAAATTAGAAGAAGTCAAAAGATTAGAGTTTTAATAATAGGAAAAAGAAAATAATAACATATTAGAATTTAAATAAAGAAATGAAGAGCTTATTTTATAACTCAAATAATACAAATACTAAAATTCAGAATTAAAAGAATAACAATAATAATTAATTTTGACCAATTAACAACTTGAAGAATGTTTACAAAAATAAAAGGAACGTTGTTAAGAGGAATCTACTTTATTATAATAAATCAAAGATCTTGAAACAGTTAATAATGAAATTACTAAAAGATTAGAATAATATGAAGTTAAATTAAAGAAATAAAAAGATTAACAATAATAAAATGAATTTTCTTATTAACAAGAACTAGAAACTAAAAATGAACATCTCAACAAAATTCAATTAGAATATCTTGAAATATAAAAATAAATTGCTTTAATCAAAGAATAATATTCCACAATCTAAACCATAAATTAATAAAAACTTAAGTAATTAAATCATGAAAACTAAATGTTAATTAATAAAAATGCTGACTATTAATTACAAGTCTAACAATTAATTGAGAAAAATAACGAACTTTAATTATAAATACAATAAAGTAAAAGTTCTTAATATAATAATTACAATTAATACTTAAATAATTCTAAATTTGAATATTAAACTAATTAATCATATGTTAATGAATAAAATTTTGATATAGAATTAAAAAAATCAATAACAGTTTCTGGAGTTAATGAAGGTCAAATTGTTTTTGAAATGTAAGTTCGAATTCAATAATAAGAAGATTTTATTGAATAATTATAAGTTTAATTAAAACAAAAAGAAAATATAATAGAGGAACTTCAAATGAGGTGTTCTAATACATAGAAGGAAGCTGAATAATTGAAATTTTAGATGGAATCATTTTCTAAAAGATCTTAATAATCATTATAAAGAATGGAAGAAACTATGTGTTAAGAAGTTGTGAGAAATGTTTTAGAAAAGATGATTTTTTAGATAGAATTAAATTCTTTTGAATCAGATGATATAAGTAGTCGTGCTCCAGATAGTGATTTAAAACTTTAAATGAAATCATTTTCTAAATAAGATAATGCTTAATTAGTCGAAAGTTTATTTATAAATTCTAAACAAAGTTAACATAATGCTATTGTTGAATGTGATGAGGAAGAAGATAATTCATCAGAAATAGATTATTAATTACCAAAATTTAGTTAATCTGGTTAAAAAATTTAGTAAAAATTGAGAATGTCAAAAAGTAGACAAGATTCTGTCTTTTCATTTAGTGAGAAATAATAAAAAAAAGACGCAGTTTCTCTATATGATGATTTAAGTGAAATAAATTAATAATATGATATATAAAGTCCAAGATCATAATTTGATGAAATTCAATTTTAAATAGATTTTAATGATGCAAATGCAGTTGATAAATTTATGTCATAAATTAAAAAGAAATAAGTATCTCTAATATAAAATAATGACTTATCAATAGGTTCAATATAATAAGTACTTAGTCCTTAATATATCGATAGTTTGAGTGAAAAAAAGGCAAAATTAAATTCTAGGTATAATTAATATTGATTATAGAATTGGAAGTGATGAATTATAAGAAGTTATTAAAGTAATGGCTTAAATGTTAGTTGATAAGAGTAAAACTGAATATACAGTAACTACTAATACGATGGAAACTTTAAAAGCTTCTTTATTAGACTTTAATAATTTGTGCAACACTTTAACAACATATTTTTTGTGAAAATTTTAGTTTTATTTATTTTTTCGATTGAATAATAGATATAAAAATTAGATAGACAGATAAGTATAGAATTACTTATTAAAAATAATAAATAAATATATGCATTTTAGTATTTACACTTTAAAAATATATCACAAATTGGCTTCTTCATCCAATTTTTGTCTTTTTAATCCAATTTAATCTAGGAGTTACATAGCCAAATTTTATATTTCCTTACTATCATCACTTAAACTGTTCATTAAAATCAGAATCAGATTATTTTCATAACTATTCAAATTTTGAATAGAAAAGTGCATTAATAATTCTGAAACTGCAATTAAAGTTCCTTTTCTTACATCAGAAGATTTATCTAAAGAGAGATTTTTTAAATTATTTAAAACAATTTCTAAAAAGGTTCCATTAGTTCTACTTAAGAGGACTGGAGCTATACTCTGAAAAATAATTATTAAATTTTTACATCTACTGTTGCTTTTCTAATTTTAGTATGAGCATGTTACATATTGAAATTTAGTGATTTGACAGCTTCTCCCATATATTCACCAATAGGTAATTTTTTTGAAATTTCAGCTGCAAATATTGCTGCATCCTATTAAATAAAATAGATAAGAATACTTTTTTAACTTCTGGGAAATTATCTTAAAGTGCTTTACCAATCATATGTGCTAATCTTTATAAATTATTAGAGTAAGCTTCAATATGTTTAACTTATATTTGATGTAACAATTTAATCAATGATAATCTAATTTCTTCACTAGTTTCTGAAAATGGTAATTAATTAAGACGATTGATTATCGTATCAACAATTAATCTAAGAGTCTCTGTATTATAATGTTAATCATGAAGACTAAGATAATTTAATACTATATTTATAGCTGCTTCTCTATTTCTCTCTACTGAATCTTCAAATACTCTTAAAAGATTTTTAAGTGCATAAGCATCAAAGATATATATACGCTCTGGAGCATTCTATTTAATTTTGAAGAAATCTTAAAGTTTTGCCAATCCTGATTTTCTTAAATTTCTATCCTAAAATTTTAATGAAATCACTCACCTAATCAATTATACAATTGATATCTCTTTAAAGTAATTTAATTTAATCTTCAACAAAGCTTCGATCGATATTTGGTTCGGTAAGCATCTAATATAAACTATTTTAATTAAATAACAAATCCATAAATAAAAAATGGTTTTAATATATTTCAAGGCTATTTTCAAATTAAATTGATTTTTGATATATTTTATATATAGTTTAAGATATCTAAAAAACTTAATTATGTCAATAGATATAATAATAAATAGTATCTTTAATGTGAATAATAAGTTTAGTATTATAACTTCAAAATATAGTTGTTTAATTAACGGTATCTAAGACTGTTTTCAAATATGGAACATTGCTAATATCTTTATTTTCTTGACTTTTGGTAATTACTTCTGTGGTTACATTTATACTCATAATTCTATCTCGTTCTACTCTATAGGTTTCACTAAGTGAATTTTTTTTTGTAAATTTGATAGTCTTATAAGGAATGATTTTTTATTATTAAAATAAAATATTCCTCTTCAATAGTTGTTTTGGCGATACACTTTTATAAATTTAATTAAGTTCTGAATTTTTATGATGAACTTTAGGTAAGAGTGGTTTAAGTGCAAGTTATTCATTTGTTTATTGTTATTATTATTCATGATTATATTTTTTGGTAATATCCCCAAGAGTATGTCTTAATTGATGATCTTAAGGTAAACATTACTCTGATAATTATAAAGCAGATTAAAATATTTTCTTAGATTCAAATTATAATTTTAGATGTTCCATTTCAACTCCTAAATTATGATATGCAACAACTAAAATAGACATTCGTTCTTAAATTTTCTTATTTTCATTACAATTAGATTTAACAGTATTTACAAATTAAACACTTGATTATCTAGATGGTAAAGCTAATAATATAAAACAATTAAAAATACTTGGCTCTTAATCTTATTTTAAATCTTGCTTTTAAAATGATGAAATAAGTAATTCATGTTGCAACATAATGATTGATAAATAAATATGTTGAATAGCTTCATCATGTCTTTCTAATTAAGAAAGAACTGCACATAGATTAAGATAGATATCTGGAAGTGAATTAGATTATTTTTATCTAAACTATAGAAATTATCATTACTGTAATTCTATTTATAATGCTTATTGTAAATATTAAAGGGCAGTTCTAGTTTTACCCATCTTTCTATAATAACATGCCAAATTATTAAAAGTTTGAACCTATTTTATCGTTAAATGATACCTTAAATTCTGGTACATAAATTGTAGCAACTTCTGCTTTTTTTAAATATTCAATACATTGTTCAAAATTTTATTTTTATAATGCTAAAAGACCTTATTGATTTAGTAATTTGCATAATAATTGATTCTATTTCATCATCTAAAATTTCGTTAATTAGAATCACTTACTGTTAAATCATCAAAACCATAAATAGTACTTCTCTTTAGAATAGAGCTCTCTAATTATTATATATATTTATCAATCTTCCCTTCACTAAGATTTGTAATATCTATATTCTCGTTGTCCGACATTAAATTTAATAAATAAATGAGTTCTCCAGACACCAATTCTAATAGAAATCAAACTAAAAAGAAAACTAAGCTTAATTCTAATAAGTCTTACTCCTTTTATGATTCCTTTGTAACTAGAAAAGATATAATTAAATTGGCCTCCTTAGAAACATAAAACTAATAAAAAGAATTTCTTAAAACTGTCATCCTACGATTTGAATTAGGTCATAAAAAAGGAGGAGTATTCACCTTTCCTGTTTATGAACTTATCTCTTTTCAATATTATTAAACCTAAACTATATCTAAAGTAAATTTTGTATCAATTATTACTAGGCCACAGAAGAATCTTAATAATAATGCAAATTTGCTGTCTTTTCAGAATACTTATTACAAATGTACAATTAACTTAAAAAATATACATTTGAATAAATATCAGCATTTATGTCAATAGGATTTTATATTTTTGTAGAAAGTTTGGAACGTAAAATCACATAAATTGATTCATATGAAATATTCAAAAGATTATTAAGACCTAATATTCTACTAACTAATACCTATAATTTACCTATATTTACTTAGGAACATATTATGGAATTCAATAAATTCATGACAAATTATTTTTACAGGTGAATTACCTAATTTATTCTAGATATTATTCATTGTATGAATTAAGAATGACAACTTATTAAGAAGTCAATATTTTTAGTAGATTAAAAGGTGAGAATCCAGTTCAAATTGAAAAAAATGAAGACAAAGATTCTATTTAAGAAGAAGATGAATTAAATTTTAAAGATGTAGAAGTTTATCTTGATGATGATGTCTAACCTGAACAAGAAGTTAAGAAAATTAATGAAAAAGATGAAGAATAAATTGAAAAATTATTGGAATAATATAAATTAAATTGGAACAATAGGTTAGATGGATCTTAATTATTATAAGAAGCTGAAAAAATATTAACAAAGAAAAAATGATCAAGTTTCATTATATTTATATTTCATTTATTTTACTTGGAATCTTTATAACCTCCCCTTATAACTAATCATTGATTAATTCTTAGTACTTGTTATAATGCTGCAATCAAATTGTCAAAATCAGTTAATACATTTTTTAATCCAATATCCTCTACTTTTAAATTTGGGTCATAAGGAGCTTAAACAAAAATAATGTTAGATCCCATGTTTCCGTTTCCGCTATCTCTTCTCACAATTGAGGAATTCATAGTTCCACAAGATGTTCCCATTATATAAATTATTAATAATTATTAAATTAGAAATTTATTTCTAAA
This sequence comes from Paramecium sonneborni, assembly GCA_905182985.1. Classification (NCBI taxonomy): domain Eukaryota; phylum Ciliophora; class Oligohymenophorea; order Peniculida; family Parameciidae; genus Paramecium; species Paramecium sonneborni. The sequence goes on from CAJJDN010000064.1 coordinate 270,966, forward strand.
AAATATAATTTTTATATTTTTTTCTTATCTAAAGGGTTTAACTATATTCAATCTAAAAAACCTAATTAATTTTAAATTATCCATTTTGCATGAATTAAAATAATGATTTCCTTTGAATTAATTAGATTTTCATTAAAAATTATAAATAAAAAGAAGCAATTTCTATTCTTTGAATATTTTAATTGTAAAGAATAATTTTAAAATATAGAAATTTTTATTATTTGTAATTANTTGGAACGTAAAATCACATAAATTGATTCATATGAAATATTCAAAAGATTATTAAGACCTAATATTCTACTAACTAATACCTATAATTTACCTATATTTACTTAGGAACATATTATGGAATTCAATAAATTCATGACAAATTATTTTTACAGGTGAATTACCTAATTTATTCTAGATATTATTCATTGTATGAATTAAGAATGACAACTTATTAAGAAGTCAATATTTTTAGTAGATTAAAAGGTGAGAATCCAGTTCAAATTGAAAAAAATGAAGACAAAGATTCTATTTAAGAAGAAGATGAATTAAATTTTAAAGATGTAGAAGTTTATCTTGATGATGATGTCTAACCTGAACAAGAAGTTAAGAAAATTAATGAAAAAGATGAAGAATAAATTGAAAAATTATTGGAATAATATAAATTAAATTGGAACAATAGGTTAGATGGATCTTAATTATTATAAGAAGCTGAAAAAATATTAACAAAGAAAAAATGATCAAGTTTCATTATATTTATATTTCATTTATTTTACTTGGAATCTTTATAACCTCCCCTTATAACTAATCATTGATTAATTCTTAGTACTTGTTATAATGCTGCAATCAAATTGTCAAAATCAGTTAATACATTTTTTAATCCAATATCCTCTACTTTTAAATTTGGGTCATAAGGAGCTTAAACAAAAATAATGTTAGATCCCATGTTTCCGTTTCCGCTATCTCTTCTCACAATTGAGGAATTCATAGTTCCACAAGATGTTCCCATTATATAAATTATTAATAATTATTAAATTAGAAATTTATTTCTAAAAAATATAATTTTTATATTTTTTTCTTATCTAAAGGGTTTAACTATATTCAATCTAAAAAACCTAATTAATTTTAAATTATCCATTTTGCATGAATTAAAATAATGATTTCCTTTGAATTAATTAGATTTTCATTAAAAATTATAAATAAAAAGAAGCAATTTCTATTCTTTGAATATTTTAATTGTAAAGAATAATTTTAAAATATAGAAATTTTTATTATTTGTAATTATTGAACAAAATCATTAGTTTTGAAAATAAAATATTCAAAAAATCAACAAAGTCTCATAAATACAATAACATTATTAAGAATTCAAATATATCAAATTAACATAATTAAATATCCTTAGTTTGTATCCTTATGTATGTGATTCTAGTAAGAAACAATCATTTAAAAATATTATTTTGCTATATTCCCTTCAATAAAATGGAAAATTTTTATGTCAGTAATGTATCTAAATAGATTTTAATTATTGTAACAAAAAACATAAACAAGAAATATTATAATTAATAATTCTTAAATAGCTTCTATAATCTAAAATAAATGAATTCAACCAAAATCATTATAGATAAATATATATAATAAAAATCATTATAACAATTTTTTTAATTTAAACTTAGAATTTTTAAATATAGGTTCTTTTTTTGTTTTGTTTTTTTAAGATACTGGATTTATTAGAGATATAAAATTAAAGTAATCACTTGATGAATGAACCATATTTTAAAATTAAGTATTTTATTTTTAAGCAACAAACATACTCTAAAAACATTTTTATCTATATTAACTAGTTGAATTTTTTCTAGAAGATTTATTTTGCGTCTATATGATAATTCTTTAGATAATTTTAGGATAAGTAGGAGTATAGATAGGTATTCCTAGATCTACAAATAATTTTTTTTGTTGACAACTCTTAGGTTTTTAAGGAGTAATCGGTGTATCTGTAATTTATTTTTTAGGTTGAATTCGAGATATTGGATCTTTTAATGTTGCTAAATTGGTTTTTTAATTGTTTTTTTTCACAGGACTGATAGGTGCATCCCAAGGTTCAGCTATAAACTCAGTTTAGAATTTCTTAAAAAATTTATTTGTGAGTGGCATTTACATAATCTCACTGGTTGTCTGTTCCAAATTTAATAAATCGAATTGAGGATCATTAGACATCTTATATTTATATTATTGTTAATTAAATCATATAACAATTCATATTTTTAATAAACAATAAATTTATATACATCAATAAGTTGTTGTATTATTTTTAAATATTTTATTGAGTATAGAAAAATATAACAAAGAACTCATTTCAGAAATTATCTCATGTCTTAATTTTCAATGAAATAAATTGTTCATCATTCAAGATTTGTTAATCTATTTAATAAATTTTGTGTTACAATTTTTATATATCTTTATTTAAAGAAAACCAAATTTATTAATTTAAAATTGATGAGAATTTCATAAAACCAATTTTAAGTTTTAATCTAATTTTAATAATCATATCATTCAAATATTATCAATACAGATTGTTTTATTTATTGTCCAAATATTACATCGATATTGATTTTGCTGCTAATATTTATTACAATATGAAATTGAAAATACTGATACCTTCAATTACAACAAGTTCAATTTTTACTTCAAAATTTATTAAGAATAAGATCTCTTTAAGTTTGTTCTAATATCAATAAGATTTCAAATGATTATGATTTTATATGTTCTATGAGGATTTTTTTTATTATTAGCAAATATTTTTATAATTTTATTGATTTACAAATACTCTCCTCTGATAGTTCTGGATCTAAGAAAAAATTCTGAAAATCTATGTTTATGCAAAATATAATTTTTAAGAATTGATTATTTCTTAATTTTTATGTATCTAACTCAAATAATAAATAACTTTAAAATTGATGGAACTTAATTTTCATTATAATTTATTTAAATTTATTACTTATAAAATATTTTTTGTTTATTTAAATTTTCTTATCTTGATTATTTCTATAAATCTGAACTAACACACACATAGCTACCTTAATTTTAAATATAGTTTCAAAACAAAATATTGAAATATTTTGTTTTTTATTTTAGAAAAACATATCATTTTGATAAAATTACTTATTATTGCCCATCAAATAAATTTTAATTATTAAATTAATATATAGAGTTTAATCATAATTTAAATCAAAAACATATTAGTTTAAATATCTTTTTATTTTTATAATTTTATCATCAATTATTATAATGTAGTAAAGAAAAATTCATAGTTAAATATATGTATAATCAAGAAAAAAATCATTAAGATGACTTAAAAGACTTATAAAAGAAGAAAGTGAAAGAAACAAAATAAAATAAAGAAAAGGGAAAATAAATTAACTGCAGATTAGAGATTAGTTTATTAATATCTCATTTGATAATAAATTTAATAAAATAATGTTGATACAATTTTTAGAAATATTCAATTAAATATTGTATTCTTGTTAATAAAAGTTTCATTTGATTAATTAATGCACAAACTCCTGTAGAGTAATTTTTAGTTAAATTAATACTTTCAGTTCTTTGTCTTTTTTATAAAGGAAATCATAAAAAATATGCAATTTTGAAAGTAAAATGAGATTATTGAAAAAATAGAATAAGAAGATGGATTTGATACAGCAGATAAAGTTTGAAACTAGAATAAGTTTAAAAATGGTTTTGAATATGTGATTATAAAAAAATAATTAATTAATAATAATAATAAATAAAAATAAAAAATGAACGATTTAAGAAGAATAGAAAAAGAGATCCAAGAGAAATAACGTTTAGTACAGTTCCTAGATGAAATAAGGCTCCAACATTTTATAAGAATCCGTATCGTCCAACAGCAAGATTGTTAAAATAAGTGAGAAGACAAGCGAATTTTATAAAGACGACAAGTCATTAGAAATATGAAGAAATGTTAGAGAAAGTAATGTAGAAAAGTCCACGACAATATAAAATGAGAGAATCACCAAATCATGAAGAAATATTGAATAAGATTATCTTTGAGTTAAAAAAAGAGATTTAATAAAAATAAACAAATTTGTATAATAAATAATAATTAGATCTCCAACATTTGGTATAAGAAGAAAGGAATAGTTTGATTAACATGATAAGATATTAACTCTTAAGACTCTGATCTCACATATTCATAATGATCAAGCAGTAAAGAACCGTTAACGTCAATAAAAATTTCCATGCATCTAATAGGATAATAATTCATGTGATTCCGATAGAGTAATGTCAATAATTTCAGCATGTTCTAAATAAAATAGTTAGTTAGAAAAAATGCATAAATTTGTGCATTAAAAATAGAGAAACTAAAGAAAAAGATTTGCTTCATTAAATGATCAAATAGGATTACTATATTTATTAGAGTGAATGTTCTCTATCATTTTTACTCAATTACATTTTCTTTCTATTGTTCAATATCTTTAGATTGCAAATCTTCTTTATTAGTTTCTATCTTACTCTATAAATGAAGCAATGAATTTGCTTCTTTTTCTTCAACACTCCAAATTTCGATACAAGTTAACTAAATTATATAAATAATCTATACATTTAGGAATTCAATATGTGGTTCTAATAAATATCCCATTTCATAAGTTAAATCACATTAGTTATTTATTCTACAAGTAGCATTACCTTTTAAATTATCATCAAGCCAAATCCTATGATTTCCTTTTCCATCTCCTCCAAAGGCTAATCCTAAAGGTTAATCAACTCTAAAAGATTTATTGTTTATGTAAGCAAAACATTATTTTGACCTTTGATCAAAAGTACTCATAAATAATTAATATTTTGGCATTAATGAAAATAAGAAGCTTTTTTCATCCCCAAAATATAAACTCTGAGGATCATTTTCACTATATAAAATATTCATTGGATCTTTCAGTTTTCTCCTAATATAATGAGTTTCGAGTGTTGGATCTATTGAAATATATGCCCCAAAAACTTGTTGTTAAAAAGTATCATTTTATGCTAATACAATTTAACTAAAAAATTACACTCATCTTCTCTGTTTCTAAAAATGAATAATAAAGACTTTTAAGTATTTACAACAATATCCGAAATGTGATCTAAATCTTCATCACTTACAGATGATGAGAATTGTAATTATAATTATTTGATTTTACTAAAATCAGGAGAACTCAATTAAAGTAAGGCTAAAACTTGATCATTTAATATAAAACTAGAAGTATTCAATCTTGGTATTTCAATACGAGATTACTCTCCTAGAAATTTCATATTAAAATAATATTTGCATAGTTTATTGGCATAAATCAACTAAGCTTTTGCCATACTAACAAACTAATTAAATGGTAATTCATCTTTTTAATCAAATATTGTATTTGTGACTGATCTAGCAGCTAAATCATTTCTTTAAGAATTTGTTATTTAACCACCTGAATAAATATTCAATAATTCCCTAATTACGATGCTACCTTATGAATAGCATACTGCAAATCTAGAATAACGGATATTTGATTAACTACCTATTTATAGAATCTTTATCATTTTCCAAACATTCTAAACTGATCAAGGCAAACAATTCAAACTTTTCTAAATTTCTAAACTTATAATCACTAAGATAGTAATCTTTCAATTCTTTAAGCAATAACTCCACTAAAAATTTTAACAAGAACTTACATAAAACAACAAAATTAGTATAATTGACCTAATGATTTGGACTTCGTTCAACCATCCAGTTGAATAATTTTATCGAAAAGTCTGGATTTTCAGGGAAATAAGGTAGAAAAGATCTTTCTACAAGATCTTTGCCTCCATTTAAGCATTAAAACAATTTTTCTAGTTATTAAAGCTATTCAGGTGTGAATGCAACTTTTGCATGTTTAGTGATCTCTTTAGATTTGGAATTTCCCATATAAATTTATTGTAATTGTAAAACAAATTAAATTTATATATCTGATTTAATACTACTCACAATGCTCTACTAAATGCTTAAATTCCTGTAATAGCTCTTGCTAAAATAAGTGCATGAATGTCTGATGCCCCTTCATATGTATTAACTGTTTCCAAATTAACCATATGTCTAATTATTTCATATTCATCACTGATTCCATTTCCTCCCATAATATCTCTGCATTCTCGAGCAATCTTTAATGCAATTGCTAATAAATTAGGTTATATTTTATTACCACATGAATTTCTTTTAATTAATGAAACTTATTCTGTAGCTAATTAATCATTCTCTTTAAGTCTACTCACTTGTAATACTGCTTATTAAGCTAAAGCAATATCAGTAACCATTTCTGCAAACTTCTTTTAAACCAATTAGAAAGAGGCTAAATTAGCATCAAACTATTTTCTATCTAAAGCATATTGACGAGTATGATGAAAACAAAATTCAGCTGCTCCTAAAGTTCCCCAAGCAATTCCAAATCTTGCATTATTTAAACATGAAAATGGACCTTTCAAACCTTTTACAGATGTAAACATATTTTCTTATGGCACTTTAACATTATCCATAATAATCTATCCTGTTATTGAAGATCTTAATGATAATTTTCCTTCTATTTTTGGAGTAGAAAGGCCTTTCATTCCTTTCTCTAATACAAACCCTCTTATGTCTCCTTTTTCATCTTTTGCCCAAACTACAAATACATCAGCTATTGGAGAGTTTGTAATCCAACTCTTAGTACCATTCAATATATAATAGTTGTCTTTTTTCTTTGCATGAGACTTCATTGATCCAGGATCAGAACCTATGTTTTCATAACATTTACTAACTTACCATGATCAGGCTCTGTCAAACCAAAAGCACCTACATATTCACCACTAGCTAATTTTGGAATGTATTTATCTTTCAATTCTTTTGATCCAAATTAATAGATTGGATGTATCACCAAAGAACTTTATACTGATAAAGCAGATCTGTATCCAGAATCAACACGTTCAATTTCTTTATTAATCAAACCATATGCTGTATAAGACACACCAGAAAGGTCATATTCTGAAATTGTACATCCCAAAAATCCTAATTTTCCCATTTCTTTATATATTTCTGGATCAAAATGCTCCTTACGGAAAGCCTCTCTAATTCTTGGCTATAATTATGATTGTGCATAATTAGCTGCTTAATCTCTAATCTTTTAAATTATTTAATTCTTTACCAACTTTTCCTCACTTGTTAATTAACTTTCCAAATTTAAAGGGTCTTTATAATTGAAAGCTACAAATTTCTCTGATGCAAACTATTTAATTTGTTTGTTGAACAATTATCTTAATAAATTATTTTTACGCATTATATTTAATTATTTCTAATAATATATCAGATTATTATACATAAAAATATAAGATTTATTTTTAGAAACGAGTTTATACTAGTTTATATTAATTATAAGCTTAATTTATTTTCTTAATAGAAAAATTAAATAAATTCATTCTAATTCTTTTAAATCAACTTATTATTCTATTAGTTTGAAATTTAATGATTAAAAAAAAATTAAATAAATTTTATTATTAAAAAAAATAATAGAAATTAGAAATGTGCTAAATAATTTCAGTCTCAAATAATGATGATGATGTTGAAATTCTTGATTATCAACATAATTTAAAATATTGCTCAATTTAAATAAAGAATTAAGCCGGATACATTTTGTGGGATTAATAAGTTTAATACTTTTAGAATTGCCCATTTTAAGAAAAGTTTGAATTTGGGTTAAAACCACAAAAAATAAATGTATTATAAAAAGGAAGATCATAATAATCTGAACTGATAATTAATGACAATAAAGTAATTTTAAAAAACAAAGATAAAGATTTGATTTTTTATTAATTATTTGAAAGGTAACAAGTAAGAATGGAGAATGTTTAAAGAATAAATTAATATATTGTTCATTATGATAATAATAATAAAAATATACAATTTTCAGATGGTATGAATAAAATTCAATCAATTTAACTAACTGAAAGTAGATAAATTTTAATGATAAATGGAGTTAATTTAGGAACTGCTTTTCAATAATCTGATGGTAGTATATGTTATTAAGGAAATAATTAATGTGTTTATTGTATAATAAAGTAAAATGAAGAACTCGAACTTAAGAATTTTTAAAATTTTTAAATCGGAATTAATCAACTCTGTATAGAATACTAATTTTATTGAATTTTTTATTGTTTGTATATAAATCTCACTTGAATAATGCTGCAAATTCTTAAAAATCTACTAAATTATCTTAATTTTTATCAACAAGTTAAAAAACAAGAGTTTGTTCTTCAATTGTTGATGAATTATCCATGACCTTGCACAATTATTAAAATTCTGCAAGTTCTAATTTTTAATTCTTATTTTTATCAAAATTCTGGAATATTTACTCAATTTTTAAATTATTTTATTTAACAATTCTCACTAATTCAGAAAGTATTTTCTAAAAATATTAAATAATATATAATACATTAGCTTTTTCTTTAGCTGGATTAAACTTTGAATCTTAATCAGTTCCATATGAAAGTTCTCTCTTAAATTCATCAAAACTAATTTTTTTATCATTATTCTTATCAAATTTATTAAAGACAACTTGAATTTCTTCATTTTTTAATGCTGGTGCAACAGTACGACATAATTTAGTAAATTCATCAAAATCTAAATCACCTTACTAATCTTTGTCAAAATTTTTGAAAATATCTTCAATTTTCAAATTATTAGCTTTAATAATTTCTTTTAGATCAACAATAAGCCTTTCAGCTACATCTTTTAAATTAGAGTAATCATAATCACAAAATAATTTTTTAAATTCATCAATGCTAACCTTTTAATCTCCACTTTTATCTACCAATTTAAATAAATGTTCAACTTCTTTATGAGTTACTCTTGAATCTAATGCTTATATAAAATTATAAAATTCATTTAAATCTAAATTTCCTCCTTTATCTTAATCAAATATTTTGAATTGTTATTCCAAATTTAGATTCTTAGCTTAAATAATCTTTTATATATTAGCTAAAATTTGTTTAGAAATTTCATCAACTTAAAAGTTATCCTAAGGAATAAAATTTATTAATACATATTATCTATCATTTTATGATATTTTAAGTACATCATGTTTAAAAACATCATTCCACCCTATTCTTTAATTTTCATCAATAGTCAAACATTTTTTTATAAAATCTTTGAATTATTCTGAAACTTTTTTTTCAATTGGAAATTTTAATGGTGATGATTTAATGTTTAATAGATAAGAGTTGAGATCTCTACAAGGCCAAGGTTATCTACCATAAAGCATTTCATAAGCCATCACTCCAATTGACCAAATATCACATTTAGCTGTATATGCGGTATTTTGAAGGAGTTAAGGTGCCATATAAATAGGAGTTCCAACACAATCTCTAATTAGTTATCTACCTGTTATATCAGCTTTAGTAGCAAATCCAAAGTCAGCAACCTTATGAATATTCTTATGAATGAGTGAATTTTCTGGTTTTATATCTCTATGAATATATCCTGCTTTTGTCATCTCTTAGAATCCAAGCATTAATTATTATAACACTTATTAGGCTAAAACTTCATCTAACATTCCTTAGTGTCTACTTAAAAAGTGTCTTAAGTCTCCACCATCACAAAGTTCTATTATTAATACCTAATAAATTATAGATATTTTTTACTGTTTATTTTGAATCACCAAATGTATCTACAAGTCGAACAATGTTTGGATGTTAAAGTTATTTCATTATAGCTATTTCTTTATGTAATGCATCAATCATGAATTGATCATCAAACAAAGTCATATCCATAACTAAACTCAAAATATTCAATAATACTTTTTATAGCTACAGCATCTCCGGTTTAAGTATCTTTACCTTTATAAACTCTTCCAAATGAACCACGTCCAAGAAAATCTTTCTCCAAGTATTAATATCTATTCTGTAATGTTTACATATAATAATTATTTATTAAATCTATAATGTTTACACATCTTAAATATGAATCAAATTCATTTAAAAAACTAGATGAATTCTTCATATCTAATTAACTAATCCTAATTTTTATCTGCTGCTTTAAAAACTTAATGTATTTCATTATCCGTTATTACTTTCATCAAATCTCTACACATAATTGTAAACTCTTCAAAATTCATTTTATTACTTTTGCTAGAATTGAAGGTTTTGAAAATGTTTTCACTTGTTTCTTTTTTACTTTTTATTTGTAAAACTAATTCATTTTATAATTTCTATTTTGATTATAAAGTTTATATACTTGTAATTTTAGTTTTTCATAGTTTTATCCTTAAGGACAAATTACTTTTTTAAATTCTTCTAAACTTATAGAGTTATTATGGTCTTTATCAAACTCAGTAAAAACCTTACAAATTATTAATATATGATATTACTATGAAAATCTCCTTTGGTTTTAAAGCTGGAGCAATTCGTGTAATAAGTTTCGTAAATTCATCAAGCTTTAAATCTCCTTCTTTATCTTCATCATAAAAATGAAAAATCTAATCAACATTTAATTTATTATTTGCAATAATCTCCTTTAAATCTGAGATTATTCTTTACGCAAGATTTTTTAAATCCGAGAAATCATTTCCACAAAAAATGACCTAAAATTCTTTCAAATTGATTTTTTAATTTTTTTCTTAATCTAAAAAAATAAATAATTTAGATATTTCTTTAGAAGTTAGAGATGGATCGATTTTAATTATGAATTAAAGAAACTCATTAAAATCTAAATTTCCTTCTTTATCTAAATCATGCTTATTGAATTGCTCTTCTAATTTTAGCTATCTTATTTAAGCAATGTATTAAATATTTTTTAGAATTGTCTTTGTTTCCTCATCGATTTCAATAATTTTCTAATTTTAAATTAAAACTTACAAATGTCTTTTATGCTATTTATCTTGTATCAATTAATGGATGTTCAAAAAGTTCTTTCCATGAAATTCTTTAATTTTCATCAACTTTTAAACATTATCTAACAAAATCTATCTTTAATATATAAATTACTTTTATATTATTCAGAAACTGCTTTGTCAATAGGAAACCTTAGAGGATAGCATTTAATATTTTTTAAATATGATTTCATGTCTCTGCAAGGCCATGGTTGACGACCATAAATCATTTCGTAAGCTATGATTCCCAAAGACCATATATCACATTTAGAAGTATAAGGAATATTCTCTAACAATTATGGAGCCATATATAAAGGAGTTCCAACTTATTAATTGAGTATTTCATTATTCAACACTTTAGTGGCAAATCCAAAATCTGCCAACTTAAAGATTCCATTTTTTATTAAAATATTGGCAGGTTTAACATCACGATGAATATAACCTTTTGCTATTACCTCTCTAAAGCCATTAACAATTTATATTAATATTTATGTCGCTGTATGTTCATCAAGCATTGATCCATTTTAATCTATAAATTTTGATAAATCTCCTCCTTCACAATAATCAATAATTACAATCTAACAGATTTTTTTTATAATTACATTCAGCTTATCACCCATATGATAATCTATAAATTTAACAATATTGGGATGATTAAATTCCTTCATTATCTTCATCTCTGTCTTGAAATTCTCTATCAACTATTAATCATATAAATCATCCAATTTCAAAACTAAAATAGAATTTTAAGTACATTTTATAGCTACTTATTAATTATTTTTTTAATCAACACCTTTATACACAGTTCCAAATGCTCCACTCCCTAATTCATCATTCTCAGAATATGAATATCTATTCAAGATTTTTTTCATTAATTCAAATTTTATTATGTGATTTGACATACCCCCCAAAAATTAATTAATACTTAATACTTAATCATAAATTATATCATATATCAGATTTTTACAGAAGAATTATAATTCGTAAAGTAAACAAAGATTAAATAATTTTTTAATTATAAATATCAAAATATTCAAGCTTGATAATCAATATATTAATTATACTTGCTCTTATAATCTAATATTATAATTTTTATAATTCATTCATTGTATTACTAAATAATTACAAATTTAATTGCTCAATAAGGGGTTTCAATTAGATAATTTTGAATATCGCAAATATTATCTGACGAATCCAAAAATTATTTATTTTTAATTAACAAATGAACATCCGCTTTTAAAAAATGCTAAATTACTTCTTGGATTTATACATTCAAAATGAAGAACAATTAATAATTTTTCCAAGATCTCTTGTTTTGATTTTGAGAATTTAATCATCGCTATAAAGTTTATCATATATATATGGAAGTGAAATAAATTCATATGTGACATTATTAAGTGAATTTGCAAGACCTTAATTATTTTTTGCTCCATTAGATGCAGCTTAATACATTATTTTGGTTTTATGTAATTTTTATATCATAAATTTGTTCTCAATAAACGCACATAGTAAATATTTTGGAATTTTTGGATAATTATTAAGAAGCAGTTTACTAAATTTTTTTTTTGAATATAGCACAGGATAATTAAAACTGCTTACACATTCATTCTTAATTCTTATATCATTTAGCGAAACCTTAGTTTTATCTGGGACATTAAATGCAAATACAACAAATTTTTAAAATACGCGATTTTCATTCTTAGATTTAATCTTAGCTATTTTAAATTATATCATAATGATAGTATATTCATATTACGAAAAATAGTAAGTTATAACAGTGTTAGCTTTAACAATAAACATTTTAAAGGCAATAAATCTAATAATGTTTTCCCCGTTAAAAAATTTTTAAACTCAATCAATCTTACTTTCAATAAATCTTTACACATTATTTTTAGGACTTCTAAAAGTTGCATCTATAGAAAAGAATTTTACAAGTGAAATAGTGCTTATACCATTATTTTTAAATGTTACTTTTATTTATTAGTCTAGGTAATTTAGACAAACAATTTAACATACTAAAAAAGGTTATTGTAATGTAATTAATATTTTAATATATCTTGATAATATTAAGGACATTAAAGCAATTAAGATAGAGAAACCATAAAATGCTAAAGAGAGAATTATATACTCTAGTATTCTTATGCTATAAGGATATGATTATGAAGCATATTTAGAATTAAATTAAATTCCAGAATAATAATTAAATGTTTTAGATAAGTTTAAAAAAAAAGTAGTTTTAAAATAGTGCATCAATAAAATTGATTGCAAGATTTAGGTTGAATCTAATTAATAGCATAAAATTGCTTTAGCAGTTAGTTCTTTAATGGCTAGTGAAGACTCTAATTATTTAATTAGAAATGATATACTATGTATTTTAAAAGAGAAGATTACCTGTTAATAGTTATTGATGTAAAGTTAAACATATAATCATTATAACTAATATCTCAAATTTATACAAAATGCCTTAAGTTTATAAAATAAGTTAGAAAAGTAATATAGAGAATTTCCTTGTGATAAAACTCAAAGTATTTTAGGATTTTTTTATGCAGAAATAATGAATGATTTTTTGACGACTAATCAATTATTTAGCATAATTGCATTTTCTGATGAAAAAATAAAAAGAGTTGGGACATATTAAGATATTTTTTCAAATAAGATGATTTATTTAATATCTAAATTCACAAACACTTTAATTATTAAAAGATGTTCAAATGATGCTAATTAATTATTACATATGACTAATGAATAATTACAAGGAAAATCTGTAAATTGTCTTATTCCACCTGGAATTGCAGAACATCATGATAAATTTATTTTTAAATTTCTTTAAACAGGATAAGCTAAATATATGAGAAAGATTAATTAAAGTTATCTTTATTATTCCCATAAGAATTTAATGACAGTTGTAGAATTTGTATTTGATGTAAATTTATTTAATGATTTCAGTTTTATATCATTCATTTAACCTACATCAAATTAACAAATGTTTTTAATTGTCAATTAAAATTAAAAAATCTCTTGTTTAAGTGAAGGACTAGTCATTGAATTAGGAATGAAAATTCCAATCCAAAATTATATAGGAATTAATATTAAGGCAATTCTACCTGATTTTCCATTATTAATATCAGGAACTTAATTTATTGAAAATGCAGAAGCTCATTTTTCTAAATTTAATGATGAAAATATATAAATTGCAGGTTCCACATAATTTGTAACTTTTATTACATCTTATAATGTGATTTCATGTTAATTTTAAGAAGAAGATTTATATTAGATCATAACTTTTGACTTTTTCAAAAAACCAACATATTAATATTAACCAAGCATATCTAATTTAAGTCCAACATTAAGTCCAAGAAAAATTGATGATTAACATTTAAATTTCTTTAGTTTAGTCAATTAAGAAAGTCATGTAAAAATTCCATATAATGAAACTATTAGTTAGAAAAAACATACAAATTCATTTAATCAAAAATAATTAAAAGAAAGTTAAAAAGTAATAGTTAATTAAACTGAATAAAATGAAGTTAAACTTTTTTCTTATTTTGAACATACTAATTTAATTAGCCCTAGTAGATAAAACGACAATTTACTTGTTTAATAACAATATTACTCTAAATCAAAATCTAATAAGTTATTATTATAAATTTCTGGTTAAGAATAAGATTAATATAGTAATGAAAAATAATAAGCATTTTAAGATGATAGATCTTCTCAAATTTCAAGTTTACAAGGAGCTAGACGATCAAAATTTTTTAAGAAATATGAAATCTTTACTAAGATTAAAGAATCAAGTTCATTATCCAAAAACCATAAATTATTTCTTATAATGTTTTTTTTTTGCATTGTTATCTAATTTATTATTTAAATTATAGTAATTTATATCTATTATAAATTAGTAATTAATAGAAATTAACAGAAATTTGAAAGGACTCGCATCTGATATAGACTTACTTTAAATTAAGAATTTTATATTTCAACCTCTTGAAACATTTTTAGTAACAAGATGGACAATAGTAAATTATAATTTAATGAGAGATTAAAAAGAAATTAATTTAGCATAACATGCTGATTTAATTAAATTCCCAAGATCTAATCTTAATTTGGGTTACGATTCTTTGGATGAGAATCTAAAAAAGGCTTTTAATAGACCTGAATTATAATAATTTCTTAAGAATACATATTTGGAAGTTTATATATATGTCAAAACAAATTAAGGTGAAATATATAATATATCTCTGCGAAACAGTATAAATATTTTGATTAATTATTAATACACTTTTAAAATGGCATATATAATTGATGGAGCAGCTGTAGCAGATAGTCCTTATGTATATTTTTAATATAGAAATTATTTACCAATAAAAGAGAAATTCTCTAATTTAAATGAAATAGTGTTAATTTAAACAATTTAAAGAGCAGCGAATATAAATGAAAAAGTTAAAGTAATTTTTGTTATAAGCATATCTGCACTAATTCTATTTTTATCTTTAATTTTACTTCACTTTATCAGAATAACCAGAAATATAAATAGATATTATCTTTTGATGTAAAATATATCTAATTAATATATTGAAAATGATCTAAGTAGATTGAAAAGTTTAACAGAAAAAATTAGTAAAGATTAAAATCTATTATTTAAATATTATTTTAGTTTGTCTGAAAAAGAGAAAATATTTGAAAGTATAAGTGATAGAAATACTACTATGAGGAGATTAAACTAAAAATTACAATCTTTTAGTATGTAAGATATATATTATTATCTATTCATTTTCATAACGATATTGATAATAGTTGGAAATGCAATTTTAACTTATTATGAAGGCTAAACATATTTAAATAAATATCCAGCCACATCACGTTTTTATAAAGCTGTATCAGATATTGGTACAGATGTACCTACGATGTATGCTCAAAGAGATGTACTTTATGGAAGAACTTATTTTCCTTATTATACTTAAGTTGATATTGAAAATATTTTAAAGGAGGTTGAAATGGCAATTTATAGAACCTAACTATTTTCAAGTTAAGATTATGATTTTGATAAGTATTTTTTACAATTATTACAGTTTTCTCGTTTCCGATGCATTTAAAGAGTATTTTTAAATTCTGTAAGTTAAAGATTTGTGTGAATATATTTCTGAAGAATTAAAAGAAAGTTCATAAATTCTCTGTCCTTAAGTAATGAGCCAAAATATGAAGAGAGGATTAAAAGCTGTCTTGATATATATAATCAATTTTATAAAGACAGATATGGAAATTAATAAGTTTTAAGTCAGAACTTAAGCTAGTTTTTTAGAATTAGAAGGGGCCTTTTTAGTCTCGAATCTCATTAAACTTATTAATGATAAATTCAATTAAGATTTAATGAATTAAACTTAATACTATATCTCAACAGTTAATGTAAAAATTTTATTTATTATAGATTCATAACATTTTTGTTCTAATTTTATTTTCCTTTGTTGCATTGATCATACTAACTATTTTGATACAAAAACTAAAATAAAAATTTCATCTTGTCAAAAGATTAGCATATCTATTACCTTAAAGAACTTTATTATTTGATGATGTTTTTGAAAGAAATATCAGATAATTATTACAGCAAAATTGAAATAAGATATTCTCTTAATTATATATAGATTTTACTTTCTTTTTCTAAAATAACAAAATTTAATTATATATTATCATATTCATTGTAGGATTTTATATCTTGATAATTATAATCAGTAATTAATTAAATTCTTAACACAACAATAAAGTGTTGGTACTTATAAAAAAATGACAATCCAAAGAAGATAATCTGACACAACATATTTTAAATAAGAAATTTTTAGAATTGTATATAAAAAGTACTATACTAAGTTAATAATTTATAATAACAAACTTAAAATAAATTATATTAGCAGAAATATGGAATGCAATTAAAATAAAAATAAATATTAATTCTGAGGGATAAGGATTAATATTTTGTTTTCATAGATCTCTAAAAAAAATGATTTTGAAAATTGGAGGAGGATTAATATTTAGAATTTTATTATTTTAAATGGAAGTTGTTTTATAAATATATCAAAAATGAAAATATGAATGATTGAAACAAAGTTAAATATATTAATTTTAATGTTATCTAATTGATCCTTTTAAGATATTTTTTATAGGGAATCATAATATTATAAAATAGTTAAAATATATTATAATTTACTAGATCTAAAAGATATATGTGAAATAAAGGTTTTTTAGGATTAAACTAATGATTATAAGTTTAGTTCAATTAGAATATTATGACAGGAGAATTGAATATTAATATAGAAAATGTTATAGTCATTATCACATTAAACACTAAATCAGTTTTCAAATAATTGCACAATTGCAAATTTGAGTTTTTTTGTTAGTTTGTGTCTCTTCCAAATTATATTCTTTGAAATTTTCAACAATGTGAATTTCGAATAATGGGCCATTATTTGCTTAATCTCTAAAAATAATTTTGTGAGAATTATTTCCCTTTAAAATAGGATTATTGAAAGCATCTTTTCTAGATGTTTAGGCAGTGAGTGGAGGACTTATTTCAGTCAATTGTACAGAGCTTACATCAGCATTCATTTATAAAAATTAATTTTTAGTATAGTTCTTAAAAACTAGATGATGATGTGATGATTATAGTTGATATAAAAAATTCAAATAATAATAATAATAATAAAATGATGAAACTTCTTAAATCACATCAATCCGAATCCTTCTGCATTATCTAGAGATATTTTTAACTTTTCTTTTAAGGTTTCTTTATTTTTATATTATGGTAACAATAGAACATTGAAACAAGTATGAGCTGATGGTAATTATTCAGTATCTAAATAAATATATATAAAATAAATACCTTCTCCATGTTTTTAAATAACAAACTTCATTGATTTAAGTCCTCCTACAGGGATTCTATCAGATCCTGTGCAAAAGAATAAAAATCTTTTTTGCATTTCTACATTTAAGGAGTNTACTAAGTTAATAATTTATAATAACAAACTTAAAATAAATTATATTAGCAGAAATATGGAATGCAATTAAAATAAAAATAAATATTAATTCTGAGGGATAAGGATTAATATTTTGTTTTCATAGATCTCTAAAAAAAATGATTTTGAAAATTGGAGGAGGATTAATATTTAGAATTTTATTATTTTAAATGGAAGTTGTTTTATAAATATATCAAAAATGAAAATATGAATGATTGAAACAAAGTTAAATATATTAATTTTAATGTTATCTAATTGATCCTTTTAAGATATTTTTTATAGGGAATCATAATATTATAAAATAGTTAAAATATATTATAATTTACTAGATCTAAAAGATATATGTGAAATAAAGGTTTTTTAGGATTAAACTAATGATTATAAGTTTAGTTCAATTAGAATATTATGACAGGAGAATTGAATATTAATATAGAAAATGTTATAGTCATTATCACATTAAACACTAAATCAGTTTTCAAATAATTGCACAATTGCAAATTTGAGTTTTTTTGTTAGTTTGTGTCTCTTCCAAATTATATTCTTTGAAATTTTCAACAATGTGAATTTCGAATAATGGGCCATTATTTGCTTAATCTCTAAAAATAATTTTGTGAGAATTATTTCCCTTTAAAATAGGATTATTGAAAGCATCTTTTCTAGATGTTTAGGCAGTGAGTGGAGGACTTATTTCAGTCAATTGTACAGAGCTTACATCAGCATTCATTTATAAAAATTAATTTTTAGTATAGTTCTTAAAAACTAGATGATGATGTGATGATTATAGTTGATATAAAAAATTCAAATAATAATAATAATAATAAAATGATGAAACTTCTTAAATCACATCAATCCGAATCCTTCTGCATTATCTAGAGATATTTTTAACTTTTCTTTTAAGGTTTCTTTATTTTTATATTATGGTAACAATAGAACATTGAAACAAGTATGAGCTGATGGTAATTATTCAGTATCTAAATAAATATATATAAAATAAATACCTTCTCCATGTTTTTAAATAACAAACTTCATTGATTTAAGTCCTCCTACAGGGATTCTATCAGATCCTGTGCAAAAGAATAAAAATCTTTTTTGCATTTCTACATTTAAGGAGTGTATTAAATTCCAAAAATATCTATTTAGTTTATTTATAATACTTAATATATTCTGAATTATTTTCATATCCATCATATTTTGTAGATGTCTCTAAATCTTTCATATCAAAAGTTGGCAATCCAATAATTAATTATTGCAATTCCTCACCAGAAAATAACTATTTTAAATAATTAATTTAAATTTTTACTTTTATACCATCACCATCAACAACAGTTTTAAATCCATCCCTCATTAATTCAAATTATTTTTAAACTAATTTATTTAAATACCAATCTGTATACAAACGAATATATTCCTCTCTATTTTCAATGGTAACATCAATTTAAAATCCATTAGGCTACATTAAATTTATGTTTATGATACCTTTAAATCTTCATAATAGTTTTCATCCCAAACTTTATATGTAGCATTAAAAGTGAGAGATAGACTCTCAATAATTTTTGGATCAGTTTATTCTCTTAGAAATTGAAATCCAGTATAAGTTTCCATATCTAATTCTTTCATATCTTCTTCCTTCACTTTCTCTCCTCTTAATTTCTTAAATAAAACTGTAGGGAATCTAACATCTAATAATACAGAATTATAAAGTGATAATCCTAATAATTTACCAATCAAAGAATAATATATAGGCATTTCAAAAGATTATGGATTAAACCAAAATACAGTATCATTATTTTTAGGAATAAACATACCATAATCAGGAGTGACTAACTTCTCCATTATCAATCTAAAGAATTCTCTTTTAGGTCCTCCTTCATCCACTCCTTATTCATTAACAAATTGAACCTTTAAAGGATTCTTCAAAGATACTGAAGTTTACTGTAGTTATTTAATAGCAGATTCTATTATATTATCTCTTTCAACTGTTAAAGAGACATATTAAGGTAGAAATCCAAATGTTCTTCTTCTCTAATCATATTATTTTACTTTGCATTCAATA
This sequence comes from Paramecium sonneborni, assembly GCA_905182985.1. Taxonomy (NCBI): domain Eukaryota; phylum Ciliophora; class Oligohymenophorea; order Peniculida; family Parameciidae; genus Paramecium; species Paramecium sonneborni. The sequence continues at coordinate 290,921 of CAJJDN010000064.1, forward strand.
TAAAGTAATTTATATTTAAATTCTATTGGCATTGCCCAAGGGTATTAACAAAAAGTAAATGAATAATTTCTCCAAATTTTTTAATTAAACATTTAGAATTAAGTGAATTCTTCTCTATCTGCATCCATTTTATAAAAATATTATATAGAATTTATGATAAATTCACTTGCTTATATTCTAGGATTCCTTAAATTAGACTTATAAATAACACTATAAAGTTCAAATAATCCTTTCATTCTTTAAATATCATCAATTTCTAAAAGTGGTCTAATTGGTGCATTTCCTTATATATTTATTTATTATTCAATTTAATTCTTTATTATTTATTACAATTATTTTAGTTCAGATTTATCAAGTTTTCTAAACCATTTTGATAATTATGTTAATTACTATTAATTTAATCTTCTTATTATTGTCAATACTATTTATGTTTTCTCTTCTAAAATAACATTCAAACAGTTTCTAAATTAAAGAATTAAATAAAGTGCTCTAAGTTAATTTAAATTTGTTAGTTATTCAATATCTAATACTTTTTTTTAAAATAAATTCTTTATTATTTATATTAAGTTTTCTTTCTATTAATTCAATAAATTTGCAGTATCTTGAATCAATTTAAAATTTACTTCTGGATTTTCTAAATCTACTTTATAAATCCCTTAAGTTTTATTGAAATTTTCAACAAATGAGATTCCAAATAATTCCAAAGAATTTGAAATTTTCAATAGTTCTTATACTAGATCCTTATTTACTTCTTTTTAATAAAATGGTTAAAAATTATCAGTAATTGTTTTTTCTTTTGAGCATATTAATTCCCATTTAACTTCTTCATTTTCAATTAATACTTAACATATTCCTTAAATATCTTCTTCACCTAATCCTAATTCAAAATATCCATTATTTTATTTACATTATGGAAACTCACAAAATTTCTTACCACATCCTTATAATGCTTTTTCTATTAAAAGTTTATAATCATATTCCATTGTTTTTTCAAATTTTGATAATTACCAATCATTCATTTCAAAATCTACAATTAAACAATTGTCTCTTTAACTCTATATTTAAAAAACCATCATATTATCACTTAATATATCTCCATCAACTTATTTTGTTTTTTATATTTATTATATTAATAAATCTGCTTTAAATGTTTTATGTCTTGGACTCCAAATTCGAACATTTTTTATTTATCTTGGTTTAAACATTTCTTAAAATGTATCTCTTAATAAATTTGTCCATGCCTTAATCTCAGAATTATGATCTACTTAAGCCTTTACTATTTATAATTTATTATCTATAGGAGACCAATAAATTAAAGTAAACTTAAAATAAAATAATTGATACTCTTGCTAAGTTAGGAAATATTTATTTTTTTTTAAGATTTTCATTATAAAATCCTACTCTTATTTAAGGCTCAATTGATTAATAATTTGTTTTAAAATTCTCATAAACATCTTTCATAACCTAAATTTTCTATTACATAATTACATATTCATAATCCCATTCATTTTCTAAATAACGTATAGTAGAATTATATATATGATCTTCTGGAATGTATTTAAATATCTTCGCTTCTTATATTAAATCAGAATTGATTTTATTAGGCTATTCATATTTAAATTCAAAACTTTCTATCGAGTTTCCTTTTAAAACTCATCCATCTCCTCATCATAATCTACGTAATATTTCCATTCTTTTATGAATTTCTTAGATATCAAATAGTACTCCATCCCTCCTTTCTCTTTTAGTGATTTTTCTATCCTCTACATGTAAATAGAAAAATTACTCTTCTTCCATCTTCATATTAATTTAATTCCTAAGAAAATGGACCTTCTTATTGTTATAACAATTAGAGGAGATTCTGAATCATCATTAAAATAAATAATATTCAGATTAGTATAATTTACTTAAATATTTCTATAAAGTCATTATTAACTCAGAACAGATTAATTCTCTTTCACCCATTATTCTGTTTTACTAAAATATAATTTACTTCAATACCTTAATTATCTTAGTTTTTCTTATATTTACTCCAATTTAGCTCTTCCTGTATTTTTCATACTTTCTATATAAGAATCTTGATTTTCTTATTTTGATTTCATTAATCTTTCTAAATCCATCTAAACCATTTTTTAATCTGCTAATAACTAGTCTTTTTATTATCTTATTTAAATCATTAATTAAGCAACTGCAGCTTCTATTTCAAAAGGTGATTTGTTATTCGATATTTTATTTCTTAAATTATCTATTTGATTACCAAATTATCCAAATGATGATAAATTAGTTTCTTTAAATAATTTACTATTATAATTAAAATTATTGATATTCTTTTTTATTTCTTAAATCTTTTGTTATTTATATTGAATTTATTCTAAAAGTTATTTCTCTTATTATGTTAATTGTTTTAATTCAAATTTTTATTTATTTATAATTTATCCATACTCTATTGATTAACTTGTCTATTATAATTGAATTTATAAATCATCCACCTCTTACTTATTTTTATTGTATTCATTTTTAACTATACTTAATTCCTTTTTTAATTATTCAATATTCTCTAATAAATTTTGTTCTTTTTATTTTTTTGAAAATTAATCTTGCTCAAAAAATTCTCTTATTTATTATTCTTATTATTAAGCAGAATCTTCAAAATTTTTTTTATATCTATAAAACTCTTCCTTTTATTTTTCTTCTAATTTTTATTTTTCCAATTCAAATTCTTCCTCTTTTCTTTTTTTTTCTATTTCAAATTACTATTCTAAGATTCTCAACTCTTTATTTATTTGATCATCAATTTCTTTTCTCTATTTAGCTTCTTATTCTTTAATCTATTTCTTTATCTTCATTTTTTCTATTTCCAATTTCTATTTTAAATTTTCATTTAACCTTTATTCTTCATCTTCAAATTCTTTTTAAAATTATTATTTAATCTAACTTTCATCAAAATTTTATTTTGTTTTTTTTTCCTTAGACAATTCCTCCTCTAAAATTGATAATTCTTGATTTATTTTTTCTTATTCTTATCTTCTAAATGATTCGATTTATTCATCAATTTAAATTTATTTAGCCTTCTTTAATTCTTCAAATTTCTTATCTTCCTCTTCCTTAAATTTTTACTTTAAAATTTCTAATTCTTTCTCTTCATCATACACTGTATTAGTAGTTTCAAATCGTAACTATTTTTCTTGTTCAACAAGTGTTTAATATTCTTTTTCACATTTTGCTTCAATTTCTTTTTTTTAATTTTTAAATTATTCTTCATATTCCTCATCAATCTTTTCCATTTGTTTTTCCTCTTATTATTTTATATTTTTTTTCTCAATTTCTAATCTTTATTAAAGAGTCTTTTCTAAACTTGCTTTTGAAACTCTTTCATATTATTCTAATTCTAACATTTATTCTTCCTCCTATTCTTTTAACTTCTTTAATTTATCTTCATATTCTTATTTCTATTTTGCAGATGTTACTTTAATAGATTCTTTTAATTTTTATATTTACTTTTCATGTTCTTAATCAACTTCTTTTTTTTATTATTCAATCTTTTTATCAATCTTTTTCTTTTATTCTTCAAATTCTTTCTTTTTTTATTCCCTATATTATAATAATTTTTTTTCTTGAGTTTATTTTAATAATGGATCTTATTCCTTATTAAAAACATCAGAATTAACAATAGGTTAAACTTTAAATAAAAATAAAAATATTTACTGGCAATTTCAGGTTCTTTTTCTTTTCCTAATAGTTATTCTTTAACACTTTTAGCTTGATCTTTTGCCAATTTCTCAATTTTTTTTTATTTTTCTTTTTAAAACATTTACTTATAATATTCATCACAAGGATGTTCTTCTTATTGTTAATTGGTAACTAAATTAATATAAGAGATTTCTTTATTTCTATTTTAATAAGGTTTCCTTATATATATATGTATATAGAATTACCAAGATTCTGGCAATGGAGCCATCAAACCTTCTCTTGCAATATATAATAGATCATTATCTTCAGGTAATTCCATTCCTAAAAAATAAGCATATTCTCTAATTTCTAATATTTTAACTACTTAAATGAATACCTTAATTTGTAGGTCTATAATGTTCATCTATTTCTTCTTCTAAAAGTACAGACTCTTAATCTTCATCATCTTCATAATTAATTTGACTTCCCATACCCATTTATGCCATTCCCATTTATCCCATCTATGCCATTCCCATTTATCCCATACCTAATTATCCCATTCCTTTTTTCATAAGATTAGATCCCATTTACATTTAATTCATTTATCCCATTTACATTTAATTCATCTAACTTGTGTTTCCATATTAAATATTATTCATTCCAACCATACCTTATTATTATCCAAATTTATTTTTTTAGGTTTATTGCTGTTAAGGTTATTATTTAAAACCAGAGCTATTTGAGAATCCCATACTACCAGACATATTACTAGACATTCCAAATTATTTTTATTAGTTACTAATTCCTGAGAACCCACCAGTTCCTGACATATTCATTCCACTTTAAATTCCATTTGACATACCAAGACCAGACATTCCCATTCCTGACATTCCCATTCCAGACATTCCCATTCCATGATTCATATTAGAAGTTGGAGGACCTTATATTTATATATTTTAATAAGAACCTGTTTTTTAAGCCTATTTATTTTTAGACATGATGATAAAAACAATTTTAAATATATTTATAAATATTAATTCAATATTTTATGTTTCTAAATAGTATAATATAAAGTATTACTTTATTTAAATTTAAACATATCTTTTTTTATCTTATTTTGAATCTTGCTCTATAAAAACAAGAATTCAATTTATTTTTTGTTTTACAATTTAAATTAAATATTATTTATTAAATATGTAACAAGATCAAAATCAAGGAATGGAACATTAAATTGCTGATAAAGAAATGACTATATAAGAATAACTATTAGAATAATAGAAAAAATTTAGAAACTTAGAATCTGATAGAAAAGCTTATGCTGAAGAAACTGTTGCAAACATTAATAAATAAAGAGGAATTATTGATAAACTTAAAAAAGAAAATTAGATTCTCAAAGATTTAATTGCTAAGATGAATTCTTAAAAATCATAACTTAATTAAACATCATATTCAAAAGGACCTAATATTGATACAATTATTGATGATTTGAAAGTTGCTATTAATGAAGAAAAAAAAGTATAAGAAGATATTGATACACATGTTGCAGATTTTTAAAAAAAGATTATCGAAAAAAGACATGCTTTAGGTGGTTATAATGCAGGTGCTGAAAATGAAAGTGCTTTATAAAAATAAATTAAAATTTTAGAAAATAGATTAGATAAAACAAATTAAAAATTTAATGAAGCTATTGCTATAAATAAATAATTAAGATAATAAATTGATAGTCTACGTAGAGAAAGAGTTATTTTTGATAATCTATATAAAAAACTTGAAAAAGAATTGCATGAGAAAAGAAAAGTAATTTATTATGAAATACATTATTTTAGGAAATGGCAGATATTATTGAAACTGCTAATACAGCTTATGAAGAAAGGGATAAAGCCAATGATTTAATTTAAAGTTTAAAATAATAGGCAAAAAGAGAATCTGCTGATTTTGAAAAAGATCTAAGAGAATTAAGTCAAATCATGGAAAAAAATAAAAAAACTTTAGATTATATGAAATTAACAGAAAAAAATAGAGAAATGGATGCATAAGAAGTTGTTGATGCTGATAAATTTACTAAACCAAAAACTAATAAATTAATTAGAGATAAAAATGTAAATTAAACTATGGTTGAATTAATCATGAAATATGAAGAAGATTTTGCTAAAATATAAGCAGCTACTTAAATTAAATAATTTGATGATATTATCAAATTTTTTATTTAAAATGAAGAAAAAGTATACACCTCTCATAATTATCTTAGAATTTTTAAATGTTTAAATATGTTAATGAATTAAGCAACGAAATTGAAGATTTAGAAAAATAAATAGGAGAATTAAAAGAAGAAGCATCTTTATATGAAGGTTAAGGTTCTAATGTAGATGTATAAAGAAAAAGACATTTAAAAGATTTAGAAGAAAAATTATCAAGATCAGAATAGAAATCAGAATAATATGAATTTAAATATAATGAATCTATAAAACTAATCAATAGTTTAACAGTATTTATATATCATCTATTTTATAGAATTGGATAGAAACTCTATTTAATACAGTAGAATGTGATAAATAAATGGCAACTGAGATTGCTGGATCACATGGAGTTACTGATACAAATATGATGATTTATTTAGGATTAATTGAAAATAAAACTAACAAATTATTGCAATATTATTAATAAATTCATTAGAAAATATCAGAAAATTAAATTAATTCATTACAATAGTTAGCATAGTTAAATGAGAAAAATCTATAAAATAAAAATAGAGCAGAATTACCATAATTTGGTAATTTTATTATATTATTTTAGATGAACATGAAGATGATGATATAGAAGGAGATAAAATATTATCAATTGAAGAATTTAAAAAAAAAGCACTTGAAAAACTAGAAGTATTTATTTAATTATAATTTAGAAATAATAAAATTAAACAAAAAATAAAAGGGCTGGACCTAATAAATTAAGAAAAAATAAATGATCATCATTTAATATAAATATAATCATTTAGACTCTATTTTTATTTTTATACTTGGTTTTTATGGTGGTTTCACTAACGGAATTACTCTTGCTCTAATAAAATTTTCAATAAATTCATCTTTTTAATATTAATATGGAGGATGCATATTTATTATATGATCCTTATCTGGTTTCAAATCGACATAATGCATATATGGATAGATTTTACACTTTTAATTAAAGTCTCTAAAATATTAGTTTAACCTCTCAATACAATCAGGATGTATTTAATTGGATTACAAACTAAGTTAAAACATAAAATCTTAATGAGTCCATTCTGTATAATCACTCTTTAAACTTGATTACATTGTGTCTGGTTATATATTTTCAATAATCTTTAAAGATTCTAGTAAAGATGCTTAAGCTCTTAAATCTGGAACATATTTGATGGGAATTACAGCAGGTGTTTTTTTTATGATTTAATTACTTTCAGATTATTAAGATTTTATCACTTCTTGTATTTTTGGTTTCTTTTTTATTGGTTCTAAATATATGTCATCATTATCAATCAGAGATTGCATTTTAATAATTTTCCAAATTATAAAAAAAAATTATAGTTATCTCAAAAAATTCAAGAATCAGAATAAATGATTATACTCCAATTTATCAGAGAAGCTTAATCTATAAATTTACAGAAACAAGAAATAAATACATTTTAGTTCAAATCGTAGTTAACACAGTCTAAACTTATAAAGGAAAAAAAAAATGCTATAAAATTAATTACATTTTGTATTTAAATGTTTAATAATAAAAGTTGAACAAATCTCATTTAACTGGAGATGATTGTCAAAGATTTATTTATATTTTTATATGGAATTTAATAACTTAAATTATTGATAATTTTTAGAATAGTAAATTTATGACTTTACTATTTTTTAAGTTCTACTATTATTTATTTTAATTTAAAATTTTAACAATATTAAAAACTTTATTATTAGTTTATTGTTTATTTATTTCATTGTTAAATCAACATATTATAAATAAATAATACAAAATGCAAGAAATAGAAGCACAAAAGTAATAAAAAGCAAGTGAAGGAGCACATTTTTTTTACAAATTAATATTTATATCAGCATCAGGAATTATTGAGACTTAGTTTATTGAATAAAATGTAATTAGAATCTTTGATTATTTGTACATTTAATATTCTATGGATGAATATTTTTGGGAACTTACATACTTATTACTTTAATTCCTGGTTATTAAAAAGTAATGCTGCTATTATAATCTTTTTTTTAATTTTTTGGATATATGTTTCGGAATTTATCTAATTTTATTACTATTTTATGGAGGAAAAATGTATTTTACACCAAAAGATTGTTTGATGGAAGCTCCGATTTTATTTTTTTTAGAAACATTTTTGTTGGTATACAGAGATGAAAAATATATTAGGTAACAATAAAGATATGAATCATTTTATTTATAACGGAATCATTTATGCAATTTTGATTTTGCCATTTATATCATATTTACTCAAACGATTTTAAAAATCATAATAAGTATATGATGAAAATTAAGATGAATTTTAAGATGCTTGATAATATATAAAATATATAAATGACTAATACTATCTAACATCATGAAAATGAAAATAGTCTTATGGAAAATATCCTAAATATAGTGAGATCTGAAATGAAAATAATAAAACGAAATAAGCTTACAAGATATTAATAAATTTAATGAGAAAATTTCAACAACTGAATTTGACACTATCTTAATTGATTTTTATATTGAGATTAAAAGGAAAAGTTATTCTCTAATATTATTAGTCTGTATAATAAAGAATTAGATAAAAAAGTCGGTTGGTTTAATCAGAAATGATTAGAGATGTTTGTAAAATTAATATTAAGCATAATTGATTTATATAAATATGATTTCTTAAGTTTAGGATTTGTATTAACTTATTTACGACAAACTTGTAAATAAAGAATCTCTTGAGCCCTCCTTGCTCACTAGGCTACATACTTAGATCTTCTTGTATAATATGGAGAAAAACTTTGAATTGGAGGAATTTTATTATGATATTCTTAGAAAGCATATCAAGAATCATTATTCAATCTATCCTGAATAACTGGAAATACTAATTAATATTGTTTATTATCTTGGTATTTTCATTAACTAATAGTAANTTAAAAAGTAATGCTGCTATTATAATCTTTTTTTTAATTTTTTGGATATATGTTTCGGAATTTATCTAATTTTATTACTATTTTATGGAGGAAAAATGTATTTTACACCAAAAGATTGTTTGATGGAAGCTCCGATTTTATTTTTTTTAGAAACATTTTTGTTGGTATACAGAGATGAAAAATATATTAGGTAACAATAAAGATATGAATCATTTTATTTATAACGGAATCATTTATGCAATTTTGATTTTGCCATTTATATCATATTTACTCAAACGATTTTAAAAATCATAATAAGTATATGATGAAAATTAAGATGAATTTTAAGATGCTTGATAATATATAAAATATATAAATGACTAATACTATCTAACATCATGAAAATGAAAATAGTCTTATGGAAAATATCCTAAATATAGTGAGATCTGAAATGAAAATAATAAAACGAAATAAGCTTACAAGATATTAATAAATTTAATGAGAAAATTTCAACAACTGAATTTGACACTATCTTAATTGATTTTTATATTGAGATTAAAAGGAAAAGTTATTCTCTAATATTATTAGTCTGTATAATAAAGAATTAGATAAAAAAGTCGGTTGGTTTAATCAGAAATGATTAGAGATGTTTGTAAAATTAATATTAAGCATAATTGATTTATATAAATATGATTTCTTAAGTTTAGGATTTGTATTAACTTATTTACGACAAACTTGTAAATAAAGAATCTCTTGAGCCCTCCTTGCTCACTAGGCTACATACTTAGATCTTCTTGTATAATATGGAGAAAAACTTTGAATTGGAGGAATTTTATTATGATATTCTTAGAAAGCATATCAAGAATCATTATTCAATCTATCCTGAATAACTGGAAATACTAATTAATATTGTTTATTATCTTGGTATTTTCATTAACTAATAGTAACTATTTACAAAGGCATTTCAAATTATTAAAGAAAATTTAATTGATAATCAACCAATCATTTAGAATTCATTATATTTGCACATCCTTTAAGCTTGTGGCTCTTAAAACATAGGTTTAAAACAAGGTCATTAATTTCTTAACATTGATATCAATAATGAATATTTTAAATCACGATTCCTTAAACCCTATATTGATTCAATAACCTAAAGAATACCAAAAGATAATATTATATAATTCATTAAGGATGAATAATAAAATATCAAAAATCTTCATCCAGAATCAGAGGATTACATCATTTATGAATTAAAATTATTCATTATTTAGTAATAACTCAAAACTATCGATTTTCAAAATAATTCTTAAGAATTATACGACTTATTTTCTTTTCTTCAAATTGAAGATAAATATTAATACAATATTAAGCAAAAGCTTTCTAATATGATAGACAAAGATAATTCAATAAATCCTTTTTATTAATTAGCAATACAATATAAGAGTTTTCTTTTGCAATAACTTGATTTAGACTTTAATCAATTTTTTTCATTTTTTAAATTGCAATTAGATAATATTAGAAATTTTTATTAAAATTAAAAACATATGTTAATTGTATTAAATGAAACAATTGAAGAATATTTAATAAAGCATGATTGTTTACAATATTTTCTTGAAACTCTTGATGAAGATATTAGTTATTTTTCATAATGTATGATATCATCAATTGATCATTTTGTTAATTTAATGATGGAAATATTATTTAAATTAGTATCCCCTTATAAGAACAATTTCAACTTTTTTCTATAAATTGCAAAGATAAATAAAATGTCTTAATACCATCATAAATTAGTAGATAAATTTAAATTAAAAGAATTAGAGAAATATTTTAGAATAGCTTAAAATTCTTAAAGACCTTTATATTTACCTTAACCAAAATTTATTTCCTAAAATGCAGAAATAATCTAAGACATTCCATTTTAATTATAAAAATATTTACCAAAAGAAGATAAAAAAAGATTCGAATTATCTGTTTATGGATATGCTGAAGTATTATATAAAGAGAATTACAGACTGGTACTTAATACAAGACAATTGGTTTCTCTGTATCAATTGATAAACAATAATTTTAAATAGGTTGATGAAAATAGTTTGGTTCTATTTCAGAAAATAGGTTTAATAAATGCAAAAGCAAATATAAATAATGACTGGATACCAACTCATAAATGTTTGATATTATTTAATTGAGAGTTTAATAATTATATACTAATTTCTTTGATTTCCTAAAAATATTCTAAAATTTGAAATATATTTTTAAAATTTAATATAAAGGTCTATATTAATTAAAGATTGAAAATACATAATTGAAGATGATAGTCTAAGCTTAAGAGATTCTTTAATAGAACATCTACAATAAGAATCAAATAAAAATATAAAGTTATAATTAATAATCTTATTTTTGAAATTCCTAATTTTCTCTTAAATATTTATTTATTTTAGAATTATTGTTTTTCTTAATTATTCTTTACATGCAGCCCAATGTATATATGAATGAAATTAGAAAAGATAAAGATTGGTTATCTACTTAAAGAAAAGAGATGCACGAAAAAAAAGAATTAAATAAATTACCTAATGGTGAATTCAAATTTAAACCACCTAAAACAATTGAAGATTAACTTGATGAATTATAAGTAGTCACAATTATAATTTTAGTTATAATGCCTAATTGGTCATTATGATAGGAAAATTAAGATAAAAGGATATAAAGGATCATTCAAATTGGAACATTGGAAAATGATTGAATTAAGATTAAGAGGAAACTTTTCAATATCATAAGTAAGATTCATTGATACTAAATTGGATAAAGAAAATTTAATGATATTACCTTTATGGTTTAGTTGGGTGAAAACTTAGAATTTGGTTATTGAATTATAACATAATGAATTGGATGACTAATGTGTTGAAGAATTCATTTTTTAAATATTTGAAAGAAATATAAATTTATAAAAAGTAAAACTAGGTTTCTTAATAATTAGATGTTTTTGATTAGCAATCCTGGAGTTTACAAAGGTTTTCTGCTTAGAAAATTGAAACATTATTTAATCAAAAAGTATGAAAATAATATGGATTTTTATTATCTATTGTTGAAAAATAAATCAAAATTATCTTTTGCAATAATAAAAATCTAAAGAAATTGGTAAGTTTAAAAAATCAGAGAAGAGAGAGAATTTGCGATGAAGAAAATTGATCAAACATTTTATTTTAGTTTTAATTTATCAAATTGTTTTACATAAATTAACTGGAAAGGATTTGAACATCTAATAAGATGCACTTATAGTTTTGATAATTTAGAGTAAATCTCATCTTTAGATATATCTGAGAATTATTTGGGTACTTAAAGTAGTTTTAATAATGCTTGTTAGAGTTTATCAACAGCTAAAGGATTAGTTACATTAAAATTAAAAAAATAACCACTTTTTCATAATACTACAGCAATTTAATAATTGATAGGAGATAGATATGATCGATTAAGAATAAATCATTTAGATATATCAGATAATTCAGATATATTTGAAAAAGCTTTTTAATTATTAGCTGATCAAATATTTCTTGAATGTAAATCAATCAATTTGAATTATTCATTAAATGAAAATAGTAGTACACTTTATAAATTATCTATCTTTACTTAAGCTTTTGAGAGGTAGAATAATTTATTTGAAGCTCAAGAAAAATTATCAAAATCCAATTTCGGTATAAATGAATATATATTTTAGGAAAATATAAATATAAAAGTAAATTACAATCTTTAGATTTATCAAAGGTTGAAAATTTTAATAGATATGATTAAATTGAAGCTCTTTTAAAAACGATTGTTTTCTCTGAATACAGTAATGTTAGAACACACAGTATAGTATTTAATTTTATTTAGCTATATAAAATTTGGATGTTGGAAGAACTGAAATATATTGTAAAGCCTTGAATTCATTTTAATCGGAGTTCATATTTAAAAAATCAAAAATTCCTAAATATAAAGATTTTAAATTGAATTTAAAAAATTTAATTTACTTAGATTCATAATAAGAATATTCTATGAAAATTGATGTTTTAAAATAATTTTTTTTAGATTTTTTGTTTACTAAAGAAAAGTCACTTCTTGAAATAGAAAGTTTTAAATTTATTAAAAGCTTTACAAAAAAAAATAGAAAAGAAGCTTTAAAATTGGCTGCAGCTTATGTTTTAGAAGCAGTACATAAAAATCCAAATTTAAAGTTTTCAATTAATAACTTGAAATTTTTTTAGGCTTAATTAGAATTAGATCTGTAAACATTTAAATGTTTTTTACTAATTCCTAATATAAAATTAAGAGTTTTTAAATATTTTAAAGATTCCATGAAAGTATAATTTTCTTGTAATTTTTATAGGGTGAAGGCAATAATTATTTAATTGAATTGGAAAGTTTTCTTTTATCTTAACCATAATCATATGTCCATAGTTTATAAATTTTTAAATTGGATACTATAACAGGAATTTCTTTTGATGTAAGTAAATTGATCAAACTTTTAATATATTCTCCTAAACTTTAAATAAAAGAATTTCATTTTTATAAAATCAAATTAAGTAAGTTTAGTTTATCAGTCAGAGATTTAGATTTACATATTTAAAATTCTGTCGATCCTAATCGAATTATAGGATTAAGAAGTTTGAAATTTGGAGATTTTTAGGGGGAAGGAGAAGAAGAGTTTTTTAAATATATTGTTTTTAGTAAATTTGTTAGATTAAAAGAGTTGGCCTTAAAAACTATAGACTTTAATCAAATTATTTAAAATTTATAAACATAAATATTACCAAAGGATAAAAATCCACTCGAAGAATTATAAAGTATAGAATTTGAGGATATTTATATATCATCAAAAGAAATATGGAATTAAATATCGAAAATATTTATATTTTAAAACAAATAATTGGCTTCGCTTACCTTTAATTCTATAAATATTGATATTAATTTTACATTAGGTTTTACTTAATCAACAGTACAAAATATTTCATTAGCAAAAACTTAATAACTTCAATATGATTTTCTATTACATATTACTGAATTAAAGTTTATTGATTGTAATTTTAATAGTGATTTTTTATCATTCTTTTTTCCTATTGCTTAGATTTAAAACTTAGAAATTATCAAATGCAAAAATATTTAATAGTCTATGCTTAAGGTTCAAGAAAACTATATAGATGAAATTAATCAATTTGCTTTAAAATAATTCACAATGAAGGATTGTACTTTTACAGATATGAATATTTTTGAATGGATGGTTAATTATGTTATTTTAAATTTTGATAGACAATAACTTGAAACTCTAAATCTAATAAATTGTGATTTAAATGATGAAATGATTATAATCATCTGCAAATAGCTTCAAAAAATTATTAGCAAAATATAAGAATTGAAAAGAATATTTTCCTTAAGATAAATAAATTTTTCTTAAAATGATAAAATTTAAGAATTATAATGGATTAATGTAAATATTATTATTATAATCTTAGCTATTTAATACTATTTTGAATTAAAATCAAACAATGCAATATGAATTAATTGCTTAGGATTCTCTTCGAAAAGATTAAGTAAATGTTTAGATAAATGAAAATTTATTATTTATTGATTAAACGCTTTTGAATTTAAAATAAAAACTATACTACAATCATAGAATTTTTAAGCCTAACTTCCCAAAATAACTCAAGAAATTAGAAATTGATTTAGAATTAATCAATAAAATTAAAGCAATAAATAAAAATGGAAATTCATAATAATAAGAATTAAAAAGAAGCTTTTATTAAAGAATTGTGACTGGATTTATAATTTATCCTGAAAGTTAATTAAAAAAATTAAAACTATCTAATGTGGATTTAGATCTGTTTATGTAATGTTGTAACATTAGTATTGAATTCTCACAAAAGTATCTTGAATTATCTTTGATAAATACATATAAGCAATAATTTATAAATTTAGAATAAATTCATATAGTAAAAGTAACAACTCAAAGTAGAATAAGTATTGAATAATTCTTTAGATTGTTTCTTTTTAATCACTAAATTAATTTAAAAAAATTATCAATTCATGGATTTAAAGAACAGTTTTTGCAAATATTCTTAAATCTAAGTGATAATCGATCAAATTATTTTCTTGAATAGATTTCATTTGAAGATTGTGAAGATAAATTAAATGAAAGCTAAACTACAAAATTTATTGAATAATTAATAGTTGGAAAATTGTTTCCAATAAAGAAAATAACTATTCCAAAAGGGATTATATTTGATTTTATAAAATAATTTGATTTAAACTCAGCAAATGATTGTAAGATAGAGAAAATAAAATTATCAATAGAAGATAAGGGTAAAAATCACATGTCAACAATTCTGAAAATATTTTCTTTACTATTTTCTCAAGTTTCAAAATTATAAAGTTTAGAAATCACAACTTAAAATTCAGATAGTATATTTTAACACATTTATGAAAACTGTAAATCTGATAAACTAAAACTTAAAAGTCTAATAATTAATAGTTCTCTCAGTGTTGATATGGATTTTTTTCATTTTATCTCTAAATCTGTTGAAACATTAACACTATTGAGAATATAAAAAGTAATTTATTTAAAATAAAATGAAACAAATAACTTATTGTAATAAATCTACAAATAACCTTTATAAGGAAGCAAACTTGATCTAAACATTATTGAACATGAAGATACCTACTTTTTATATTATAATTTAATTTTTAATGAAATGTTTGGATTTACTAATTTAATTTTGAGACATCCTCTAAGTTTTGAAAAGATGCAATTAAGCTATTCGATTTTTAAAATCAAATATTTGAAATTAGATATGGGTATTAGTTATAACGAAAATATCTAATTGAATAATGATGCGTTAACTTTGATTTCATCTAAAATGATTTATAGTGAAGATAGTATTTTGGAAGAATTGGTCTTAATGAATTGTGATTTAAAAGTTCCAGCAATTAAAGCTATTGTAAGTCCTGCTTAAAAATTAAGAGATAGAATCAGTTATACAAGTAGGCAAAAATCCTTTTATATGAGTATCAAAAGGATATGTATCTTATATTCATTTCATATAGGAGAAGAAGGAATGGAAATGTTATTTAATAATTTAATATATTTTGAATATGTGAATATTGAGAGAATAGAATTATAAGCAATAGAATTGAATGATAAAATTATCATTGAAATGATTAAACATGCAAATGAATGGTTACATTTTTAAAAGAGAAATTAAAGATAATTTAGTAAGTTATTTCCTATTAGATACTTGGATATAGGAAAAAATGAATTGTTTTAGGATAAAGTAATATGGTAGAAATTTCTTAGAACTTTTGTATTTACTGATAAAACACCTTATTTATAAATCTTAAATTTTCATTAAATGGCATTGACTGATTCTATAGCAACTCATATTGGATATAATGCATAAAAATTTTTAAATTCTAAAGCTAAAAATTATCAATTTCCTTTAAAAAGATTAAATTTTTCAAAAAATTATTTTTTAACAGAAATTGGATGGAAGAATATTTTTAATAATTTTATTTTCCATCCAAAAGTATATTTAATTGAATTAAATTTGACTAGTACATAATTAGATACAGATGAGAAATTGAATTCTATATTTTTAGCTGCATAAAAAAGAGCATAATTATAAAAAAACAAATAACTTCCTTTGCATACATTCTTATGTTATAATGTTAGAATAAAAGATTAGATTGCTAAATATATTTCACCTAAACCTTTATAATATGAACCTCCTGAAGATTTACCTATAAAAATTGATTATAAAAGTTGGAGATTAGGTATTTTTGATGAATTACCAATTCATTTAGGAGATCAAGTTGAAGTATTAAATTAGATAATATATAACAGAAATGAATTAATAATTCCAAGTTAATTAGATTTTTATGAAGGTTTTAAATTTTCTAAATTTCATTTAAGTTTTATAGAACACTATTTAAAAATAATTAATTAAATTTTTGGTGTAGATTAAAATGCAATTGAATTAACCTTTAATTTAGCAACACTTGATAGCTTTTCAAATTTATTCAGATACACAACCGAAAAACCAGCTAAACCATTTCCATATTATATGCTATTTTAAAGAGAAGCATATGTTTTTTTTAGTAAATCTTCAAATAAAATAAAAAAGATAAGTTTAGTTAAAGCAGAATCTTAATCTTTAGAAGAATTAAGTTAATTTGATGTCCTATAAATTTGGGAGAATATAAAACGTTTTAAATGTAATATAGATTAAATTTTAATGGAATATACTTTGAATGATGATTTGGTAGAAAAAATGCTTAAAAAAGGATATACTGAAAGAGATTTTATTTCATTATGTAGATTGATTCCACCATCAAATGTTAGAATATAAGGTTCATTAAGCATTTAAGCAATTAAAGGCTTATATTCTATTTTATATGAAACTTATTACTTTCAATATTCAGTTATTGATTATAAATTTGATAATTTCTTAAATATTGGTATTGGATATGGTTTGAGAGAAACTGCATATCGAAAAGCCGAAGGCAATTCTTGGTCTAATTTTTATAGAATGATGTAATATGGATTTTATGATATTTTTGTTAAGCCTACTCAGAAATATGTATTTGATGATTCAGTTATTATTTTAAATCAATATTTGTCAAAATAGAAATGGAATTTATTACTATTAGCTTTTACAAACTTTCTATTCTTTGGTTCAGCAATTATTGCTCCATTTTTCCTAATTGAATTTGCAACCAAAGAAAATGAGTAATAATGTTAAGTTACAAAAGGATATTAATAATATTATTTTTATGGAGCTTTTGCATTAATTTCAGCTTTGATAGAAGGGCATTTATATTTTTCTATTTGTAATATAATTCCTGAATATATTACATCAATGGAACATGCAGTATAATTTAATGAATAAGAGATTAAAATAACTGAATATAAAAATTCATTTAATTCAATTGAAACTAATAGAGTAAACTAAGGTGATGATAAATTATGTAAAACACAATTCAAAGACAGATACAAAAAAAAAATAGAAAAGTCTTACAAATCTTTTTTATCAAAAATCAATAGAGTTGGTAAATCTAAATTTATTACTTAAATTAATCGAATAATTTAATTTTCTATGTCTTAATTATTTAAGTTTGATCTTTTTGGTGATGTTACCTTTATTTTAGTACTTTAAAATTGTAATTATATTGAATTATTTTATTTAACCTGTATAATTACTGCATTTACATAAGGAATTCATTTTATTTACTTTTTGTACCTTATTACAAAACGATTTTTTAAATCAAACAAATCTATTTAATAATTATCATCCTAATTTATCAATGAATTCTATTCTATTGGATTTTAAGGAAGAAATTCTGCTTTATCGAATTTATTAGATTCAATAGCTCCGTTTAATGTTTCAGTCATTCCAAATAATTAATTAACTAGAACCATATTACCAAATTAAGCAGGAAAATCTATGAGTAATCTAGTCAAAGTATTTTAAACTATTTTTATATTTAGGGCTACTTCGTTTAGTTTATATTTGAAGATCTACCTTAAATTGTAATATAGACTTATTTTACAGTTAATTAAGCATGGAAATAACAAGGAGAATTAGAATTCTTGACTTATCTAAGAATTGCTATCTCATTATTAACAGTTGTTACTTCCTTTATTAGGTAATTAATATATTATTATAATTTAGATTTATGTCAATTAGACCTACAATTTTAGTCTAAGATGATTTTGATAGATTATCTGAAAAAAAGAAATTTAACTATAACAACATAAGAAAAGATTTATTATCGAATGAAAAAAAACAATTACTTCATTTTTCAGAATTTAGCTCATAACCTATAAATGAACAAAACGGACAAAACCCAGATGAAACTCATCCTTTACATTTATAATAATCATATCAAGTTCCTTGAATCTATTTAAGTAATCATGATTTTTATTATTATTTATTATTCATTATACTCTCCAGTTATCAAACTTTTAATTTTATATATTTCTTCATTTAAGATTTGCTGAGAAAATATATTATTATTTACCTCTTCTTATTTAAATTTAATAAATAATTGTTATTGATATTTTTATAATACAATCTTAAAAAATAAATTCAGATTCTGAATTTCTAAATTGTTCAATTAGATAAATTGTAGATAAAAACACAATTAGAATGAAATCTTATTAAATCTTCTATATAATTTAAATTAAATAGTTATTTTTTTTTGAATAGGATAGTAATATTGTTTTTAAGTAACATTATTGCTATTTAAATTCAATAATAGCAAACATTTATAATTTTAAAGATATTTTAGAAAAATTGAAAAAAAACACAATTAAAATCTTTTTAATATATTTTGATAAAAATTTGATATGTCGGAAAAAATCAGAATATATAATAATTAGTGACAGTTGCACGATATTAATTTATATTTGCCTATCTTCGTAATTGATTATTAATTATGAATTTGGTATACAATTAATTGAATCAAGCTGCTCGAAATGAATTTCAAGCTTAAAAGTTAAGAAAAAGAACATCAATTCATTTTCAAAAAAACAATAGCATCAATTTAAGAAAATTAAAAGGAAAGTTTGTATTTGAACCTATAAAAACAATTGTAGAATAACTAGATGATTTTTTTGTATTTATTATTTCAAACCTAATCTTAGTTGATGCTAAAAAAAAATGGATGGGATCGAAAAATAGGATTCAAAGGATATAAAGGAACTTTTAAAGTTGAACATTTGATAATGATTGAAACAAAATTAAGAGTATTACATCCATTAAGAGAATTAACAATAGTAGATACATAAATTGATAAAGAACACTTAATAATATTGAGATAATGGGTTGCATGGCTTCAACCGAGTAAATTGACTCTAGAATTTTAGCAAAATGAAATAGATAATGAAGATTTTGAAGAATTCATCTATCCTCTCTTTGAAAGAGAAATAGATATCAAGAGAGTAATTTAATTCTATAATTTAGCTCTATATTATCAGCAATCCAGGAATATATAAAGGATAGTCACTAAAACAAATTAAAAATTATTTAAAAGAAAAATATTAAAAGCATGAGTATTATGAATATGAGTTATTGTTGAATAAAGATTCTAAATCTATTGCTATAATAAAATTACAAAAACAATGGACAATATAAGAAAAGAATGATATAATCTAATAAGCAAGGATAAAGATTGATCAAACATGTTTCTACGATTTTGATTTAGAAAAATGCTTTACAGAAAAAAATTATTAAGGTTTTGAACATTTAATTTAATTAACATACGATTTAGATAATCTAGAATAAATATGTGGATTAAATGTGTCAGATAATTATCTTGGAACTCTTAATAGTTTTTAATAGACTTGCCAACATTTATCAACTGCAAAAGGATTACTTGAACTAAAAATTCGATCTTAAAAATTATTAGATAATTCAACTATAGTAAACTCTTTAGTTGGGGATAGATATGATAAATTAAGACTAAATATCTTTGATATCTCAAAAAATAATTCAATTCTAGAGAAAACATTTTAAATTTTGTCAAATGAAATATTTTATTACTGTAAAGAAATTATATTTGATGCTGTTTTAATATAACAATTAAGTACTATATTTAAATTTAGTATTTGGGTTGATGCAATTAAAAATAGAACTGATCAATTGAGAGAATAAAGTTAAAAAAGTAAGAATTTCTTTTATATTAGGTGGTAAATTACTTAAATACAACTTGAAAAGAATTGATTTAAAATCAGTTGAAAACTATAATCGACATGATTTGGTTTAAAAATTTGTTGAAAGCTTAATATTTACAGAGCATACAAATTTTAAAACATTAAGTATCCCATATATTATTTATTTTTTAAGCTATTTAAAATTGCGATATAGGTAGATTGGAAGCCTGGACAAATTCATTTATAAAGTTTAAGGAACGCGTTTAAAAGGAATAATCATCAAATCCTTTGCTAAAAAATTACAAATTACCAATTAAAAATATTATTATGCCAAAATAAACGTATCGGATGGAGCCATAATATATTACACGATTTTTTAATGAACTTTTTTTTACTAAAAAGGGTGGTATTTTGGAAACTGAAAGTTTCGTAATGGATAATTGTTTTAGATAAACTGGAAGAGAAGAGGGTTTTATAAAAGCTTGCGATGACATATTTCAAGCAATATAAAATAAGGAAGAATCATAAAAAAATATCGAATATTCAATAAGAAAAGTTAGATTTTTTGACACCTACTGTGACTTTCGTTTATCAATTTATTAATGCTTAATATTAACTGAAAACTTCAAATTGGAAGAATTAAGTGTTGAAAAGGAAGGGATGAAGGAAAAAGTTTCAGATTATAAAATAGCTACTCTTAATTATTTGAAAAAATAACCACCAAACTTTATTCTTAGTTTAAATTCACTTTAATTTATAGATATATTTGATATGTCTTTTGAAATTTATGAATTCTTAGAGTTATTTCTTTATCATGATCAGCTTAGATTGAAGAAGTTATAATTATCAAATCTTGAATTCAATGAAAATAAAGATTATTAATAAACTTTTGAAAAAATTGTTAATAATAAAGACTAAGAGAAATATTAACTTTCAGTAAAAGAATTGTATTTAGGAAATCTAAAACAAGATACAGCTTAAATAAATTTTATTAAATATGTTATATTTTCGAAGTTTTAGAGAATAGAAAAATTAAGTTTAGTAAACATAAATTTTGATCAATTTACTGATTAGATTGATGAAATTTTATAAGAATCTAAAATTAGAAACCTAAATTAAAAATAAACTAATGAATAATAAATTAACGAGAATTAGATAAAAAATTATGAAGAGCAAAATAAAATTAATATAGAAATATATAATAAAAATAGTATTCAATAAAAAAATGTATTTTTAGAAAATGATAATTTAAATAACAGAAATTATTATATTTTCTAAAATTTAAAATACTTGCTTTTAAATGATATAATAATTACTACATAAAAATTGTGGAGTATTTTATTAAAAGATATTATATTTAATAACCAGGTAAAATTGGAAGAGTTGATTTTATAAAAGCTCAATCTTGATGATAAATTTATTTAAGCTTTAGAAGATGCTAGCAAACATTTAATAGATTTACAATTTAAAGAAAATCCAGAAACAGTAAAAGAAATCTTAGCTTTGAAAAAATTATCTATTATTGAGTGTAAAACATAAAAAGATTTTTTGACTCCTTTTTTTATGCTAAGTACATTAACTGAACTGAAATTTAATACATGTGATGGATTTAATAAAGTTATTTAGGATGCATAGGAAAAATTTAAATAGAATTAAAATTATCTACAATTTAATATTGTATCAATAGAAAGTTTTGTATTAGAAAAAACCATTTTAGAAGAAAAATAATTTTAATGGTTTTTAGATGAAATTATATTTAATTGGGAAAGATAATAAATCAAAAGTATTGGTATTATAAATTGCGATATGACTGATGAATTATTACTTATTTTATCTAATTAGATAAAGAAAATTAAGAATTACTCAACATAATTTAGAAGATATTATAATTTGAGGTCTATAAGTTTAAGAGATAATTCAAAAATAAGTGAAGAAGCTTGGATCGATTTTTTTAATAAGCTAATGGAATAAAAAGCTCAAATTTAGTTTCATTTAAAACAAAATGAGCAAGAACTCAAAAATAAAAATTTAGTTAATGCAAATAGTGACAATGAAGAAAATGAAGAAGAAATTAATTCTAAGAATTTTCTAAATGGTTAAAAGGATGTCTAAATCCAAGAAACTAAAAAATAAAAAGAATTTAATGAATAATAAATAGATTCATAGAAATTATCTATTTAAGAAAAAGCAACTAGGGTTGAATTATTGGCTACTTCTAATGCTGAATAATTATATGAAAATGAACTTTAAGTAAAAGATAAAGTGATTAATAATTTTTAAGATTTCAAGCCAAAATTTCCTTCAAATTTGCTACATATTTCATTAAATCTTGAATTTAACACTGTAACAAAAAAAGAGAAAGATAAGCTTTATTACAACATTATTGTTGGCCTAATAATCAATGTTGAAAGTTAAATAAGTAGTATTAAACTTACAAATGTAGATCTTAGTATTTTTATGCCAAATGTTTAGAAGGCTTAGGAATTAATAGGAATACTTATTAATAAATGTTATAAAAATTAAGCTAAAAATTTTAAAAGTAAAATTGAAAAAATATTTTTAAATGTTAAAACTACAGACGAGGATGATGTTTAATTATTTGTTAAAACCTTTATATGCTCAAATCATATTCAATTAAAAAATTTAGAATTATCTGGATTTTAAAATAATGGAATTATTCGTTAAATTTTAAAATAGTTACCAAATAGAACTGAATATGTTTTGGAAACTTTAAAGTTAGACATCACAGAACAATTAACAGAAGGTGAAACATTCTAATTTTTGGAGAAAGTAATTTTAGGAAGTGTTTTACCAATAAAGGTATTAAAGTTAGGCAAAGCTATTCAATTTTCAAAAACTTAATTATCAGAGCTTTTATTAAATGAATAATTAATTCCTTTATCTCATTATATAATCACAATTAATGATGAAGAAGAACAATTATAAATACATTCTTAAATTTTAGAATTATTATTCCAATAAAATTGCAAATTAAAAATATTAGACATAACTAAATCTTAAAATATGAACAAACTTTTGGAAAGGATAATAGAAAACATAAACCAAAATCTATCTATCTAGCTTGCTTTAGAAGAACTTTATTTTAATGGATAAATAAAGGCTGATTCTAAGTTTTTAAGTTTTTTATTTAGAATACTTAAAAATTTGAAGTAATTAAAATTTGATGATTTGGTTGTAGAAAATAAACAAGCTGTAGAAAATTTTTTGATGGATTCTCATATAGAAATTATATAAAGAAATAATAGTATAATCGAAGTAAAAAAAATAACAGGAGATGGATTAGCTCCTTTTGTTGAAAATTTTCTTTTAAATGATAAAATTGGATTTAGTTAGATTTCTTTAAAAGATCATGATCTCTTAACAAAATTAACTACTTTAAATTAAATAAATAATATAAAAACATTAAAATTGGATATGGGATTGATTTATAATTCTTCAGTTTAATTAAGTGAAAATGGATTAACTTTGATAGCTGAAAAATTTATTTATAACGAAGAAAGTTATTGTGAAGAACTTTTATTATTTTAATTGCATCTTCGAATACCTACTGTCAAAGCAATAGTTAAACCCGCCCAGAAATTTCGAGACAATATAGCAGCTTAAAAGAGACAAGGAAGTTGTCAATTAAAAATAAAGGTTATTGTCTTCTATTATTCATTATATCTTTTAGATGAAGGACATGACTTATTGTTTAAGGATTTATTTTATTTTGAATATATAAACATTGAAAGACTATAATTGTAAGTCACAAATTTTAACAATCAAAACTGTAAATCACTTTATACTAATGGTGAGAATTGGATGAAATTTCAATAGACTTACAATAGATAATATAAAACTAAATATCCTTTGAAATACCTTGATGTGTCTCGTAATGAGTTTGTATCTGAAAAAAAAGTTTGGTCTGATTTTTTGAATTTTAGTATTTTCTCAGACATGATGCCTGATTTGGAAACTTTCAATATTAATTTTATGGCAATCAATGATTTAATTACTGAATATATTGTAGAAAATGCATTAAATTACCTTAATCAAAAACCTAGGAATTTTAAACTTCCAGTTAAAAGAATCAATTTTTCTTAAAATTCATCATTAACTGCAATTGGATGGAAGAATATTTTTGATAATTTTTTCTTGCATCCTAAAGTGGATTTAATAGAGCTTAATATGATGAGTACAATGTTGGATTCTTCCGAGAAACTTGATGTTATTTACAATTGTTTTAGAAATAGAATAAATAAAACACCCACTAAAAATCTAAAATTGGAAATGTTTCTATGTTACAATGTAACAATAAAAGATATGATTAAACCATTTTTAGCTAAGCCTCCAATTGATTATAAGCCTCCCCCTCATCTAGCAGTATAAATAGATTATGAAAGTTGGAAATATGGTATCTATGATGGTATACCTGAAGAATATGGAGAAAAAGTCTTAAATTATTAAAGACTATTTTATTAATATGCTGAATTTGAAGACACAGGGAAATGGAAAGAATTTGAGGATGTTAAGATCTCTACATTTCATCTAGATTTTTGTGAACATTACTTAAAGAAAATGAATAGCTATTTTAAATAACATTAAATAAAAAATCCATAAATTTATTTGAATCTTAATACACTAAAAGTATTTACATCTATTTTTAGATACACAATGGAAAGGCCTGGAAAACCTTTTCCTTATCAACTTATATTTTAAAGGGAAACATTTAGATTTCTTAAAACTAGAGGAAGCATAATATACAAAATAAATCTCATATAGAGTGAATTTCCAAACTTAGAGATGATTAGTTAATATGATGTTATAAATATTTGGAAATAAGTTAAAAGTTGGAGATCGTCAATAGATTAAATATAAATTGAGTATTCATTAAATGACGATCTTTGTGAAGAAATGCTTAGATAAGGATACACAGAGAAAGATATTATATAATTAATTAGAATTATACCACCAAAATCTGTTAGAATTTAAGGAGGTTTAAGTCTGCCAGCTATAAAAGGATTATATTCAATACTTTATGATTCTCATTATTTTCAATACTCTACAGTTAATTATAAATTTAACTCATTTTTGAATACTGGTATAGGTTATGCACTTAGAGAAACTGCTTATAGTTATTAAGACAAAAATGTTTTTTCAAGTAAAATGAAAAGAATGTTTTATTCAATCTTTAATTTTTTTGTTTCCAAAGCAGATAAATTTGAGTTTGATACTGAAATTTAAAATTTAAATACCTACTTATCTAATAGAAAAATGTTTTTCTTTTTGATTGCATTAAATAACATAGTATTTTGGATAGTTACTTTGATTTCACCATACTTTTTTTCACATTACTATAATGGTGATTCTACTAAAGAAGATAAAGAATATTATTGTATAGCAGGTACTAGTAATGAGGCTAATTATGTCTATTATGCTTTTGCTGTTATTTCTACATTTATTGAGGCATTTCTATTTTATTAGTTTTAATTATAGATTCCTAATCATATTGATAAAATAGAAATTAAAATTGAAAAGGTCTAAGAGGAAGTAGAAGAAGCCCCTATCAATAATATTAATCAAGGTTAAGAAATCAAAAGTAATTAAGTTGCTCCATAAATTTTTGATAGAGCCAAAAAAACATATATAGATGTTTAAAAAGCTTTTTAAGTGCATCAAAAAAAATTTGCAGAATCTAAGGTTTTATAAATATTTTTAGTCCTCTTAAATTTAGTGTTTTCATAACTCTATAAATTTGATCTGTTTAATGATGTTGTTTTTATCTTAACTTGTTATTATTGTGATGAAAGAATACTTTTTATTTTAAGTCTGATAATCACAGCTGTCACTTAAGGAATTCATATTCTTTAATATTTATATTTGTTGTTTGTTAGAATTACTTAAACAGAAACGACAGCTAAAATCTTATCTACAAAATTTATTAATGATATTTATCAAATTGCATTCCTTGGCAGAAATCAAGCTCTTAGCAATTAGTTAGATAAAGTAGCCCCTTATAATGTTTCTATTATTCCAAATATATGGCTTACCAGAACTTTTCTGCCAGATTAAGCTGGTAGAAGTATGAGTAATCCCATAAAAGCCTATTTTATGCAATTTATGCTTGAAGACTTTCCATAAACAGCTTTGTAAGCATATTTTGTTATTAAACAAGGTTTACAAAAAGGAGATTTATCAGGGTAAGTGATACTCATTATAATTACATCAATCTACAATTTTATGTCTTCATTTTATCTGTAAGATTTATTTTTAAATATTTTAGATTTATGTCAATTAGACCTTCTACTTTGAATTAGGATGATTTTGATCGATTATCTAATATTAAAAAGGCTTAATACTTAGATATAAAGGAGTAATAATTAAAGTAGGAACAAAATTAATTGAAATTATACACAGAAATATTCCAAACTCCCTTTAGAGTAGCCTCACCTATTAAATAATAGTTAGATGAGGAACATGAATAGTTATTGTGACAGTTTATTTCTTGAAAATTGAATGTTATTTAATATGTTAAACATTATATAATTTATATAAATATTATATAATCGTTTCAAAATGAAAACGGATAGTTAATTTAAAGTGATTAAGTTGAATGATTGAGAACCTTCAGCTATAATTAAATTAATGAAGATTGCGATATTGTTAATTTTAGCAGTTTCACTTAATGCAGTGTCAACAGACTTGAATAGATAAGCTTAAAAGCATGTTGATGCCTTAATGAAAACAAATTGGGGATAAACAATTTTATAATTGGCTGAATTACATGCTCATACAGGCGGAGTATTATAAGACTTAGTAGGAGCAATTGAAGAAATGATTTAATAAATGTAAGATGAATTGGATGAAGTTGAATATAATTATGGAGTTAGAACTAATGAACACAACTCATTATCATTGTAATATACACAAGAAGTTTAAGATGCTGACATCGGTATGATATTAAAATAAAATGAAAGATATTTAAAGAAGTGCTGATACATTAGAGAACTTACTTTATCCAAGAAGAGAACAATTAAAGGGAAAAATCTAATAATTGATGGATTATTAAGAATTCAATAGAAAAACAGTTGATGAAGAAACTTTGATCAGGGAATAAGAACATG
Organism: Paramecium sonneborni; assembly: GCA_905182985.1. NCBI lineage: Eukaryota > Ciliophora > Oligohymenophorea > Peniculida > Parameciidae > Paramecium > Paramecium sonneborni. Next base: position 318,499 of record CAJJDN010000064.1, read on the forward strand.
AAGCATTTGAAGCTTAAGTTGCTGAATTGAATGATGCAGTCGGTGCTACTGATGATGCATTAAATTTGTTAAGTACCTTGACAAATCCATCATTGGTTTAGATTTAAAAATTCTAAAGCAATTTGAGAAAGATTGAAGCCAGAATTCAACCACACTCATAACACTAAACTTTAATTAAAGCTTTAATTACATTAGCTTCAGAATAAAACTTTTCAGATTAAGGAATCATCAAATAAATAGTAGATAAATTGAATGAATTCAGAAATGCTGTTGTTGATGCAATAAATGCCGCTACTGCTCAAGAAGCTTAAGATGTTTAAGATTATGAAGATAGAATTGAATAATTGGATGCTGAATATGCTGAATTCTAAAGATAAATAACCAAGGTAACAATAGATTTGAATGCTACTTAAGGTAATTATTAATGAAAAATAAAATAGAAAAAATTGAATAATTTTTATCTTTCTAAGCATAAAGATAATCTGACAGAAATACAGCATAAGCTTTACTAGATTTGGAGAATGAGTAATTTGCAGATGATACTTAAATTTATACTGACTTGAAGAACAAATTGATCAGAGATATTTAAGTGACTGAAGAAGCATTTAGTTTAGTAAAGAGTGTTGATTTCAGCAGAATAAAAGTCTGATTGAATATATATATAATATTAATAAATTTAAATGGATATTTCTAGAAATAAAATTTAATTTATAGTATAAAAGTAATAGTTGTATTTTGATTGGAATTAAAAATTAATTTGAGGTAATAAAATGTTAAGCAAATTATTCAGACCAACATTAAAAGTGAACTAACACACTGTGAATGCATTCAGTAGTAAGGTAATGAAAGGAGAATATGTCATTGGTATTGATTTGGGAACAACAAACTCATGCGTATCTATAATGGAAGGTATAGAAGAAAATAATAAATGATTAGCTGGTACACCAAAGGTTATAGAGAATGCTGAGGGTATGCGTACTACTCCATCAGTAGTAGCATTTACAGCTGATGGTTAAAGAATAGTTGGTGCTCCAGCTAAAAGATAAGCAGTAACAAACCCAGAGAATACAGTATATGCTACAAAAAGATTAATTGGTAGAAGATTTGATGATCCAAATGTTTAAAAAGACATTAAACATTTGAGTTATTCAGTTATAAGAGCATAAAATGGAGATGCTTGGGTTAGTTTAAAAAGTAAAATAATAATTTATATCATAAGGTGGTTAGACATATTCTCCTTCTTAAATTGGAGCATTTGTATTAATGAAAATGAAGGAAACTGCAGATGCCTATATTGGAAAACCTTAATCAAAGGCTGTGGTGACAGTTCCAGCTTATTTTAATGATTCATAAAGATAAGCAACAAAAGATGCAGGTAAAATTGCAGGTTTGGATGTTTTAAGAATTATTAATGAACCAACAGCAGCAGCTTTAGCATTTGGTTTAGAAAAGAAAGATAATAAGATTATTGCTGTATATGATTTAGGAGGTGGTACATTTGATATTTCAATTTTGGAAATTAATGCTGGTGTATTTGAAGTTAAAGCTACTAATGGTGATACAAGTTGTGGAGGTGAAGATGTTGATTCTATTCTTTCTAATTGGATTAGTTCAGAATTTAAAGCATAATCTGGTGTTGATATTTCTAAAGATAAAATGGCTGTATAAAGAGTTAGAGAAGCTGCAGAAAAAGCTAAAATTGAATTATCATCAACAACATAAACAGATATCAATTTACCATATTTAACTGCTGATGCTTCAGGACCTAAACATTGTAATCTTAAATTGACAAGAGCTAAATTAGAATCATTAACTGAAGATTTCCTTAAAAAAACAATTAAACCCACTGAAAATTGTATTAAAGATTCAGGATTAGATAAAAGTAAAATAGATGAAGTCATTTTGGTTGGTGGTATGAGTAGAATGCCAAAAGTATAAAAATTAGTATAAGATTTATTTAATAAACCACCTAATAAATCAGTTAATCCAGATGAAGCTGTATCTATTGGTGCTGCTATTTAAGGTGGTGTCTTAAAAGGTGATGTTAAAGAATTATTATTATTGGATGTTACTCCACTCTCTTTAGGTATTGAAACTCTCGGTGGAGTCTTCACTAAAATGATTCCAAGAAATACAACTATTCCTACTAAAAAAAGTTAAACTTATTCTACTGCTAGTGATAATTAAACTGTTGTTTCTATTAGAGTATTCTAAGGTGAAAGAGAAATGGCTGCTGATAATAAATTATTAGGATAATTTGATTTATCTGGTATTCCACCTGCTCCAAGAGGTGTTCCTTAAATTGATGTCACTTTTGATATTGATGCCAATGGTATCGTTCATGTCTCTGCAAAAGATAAAGCTACTAATAAAGATCATTCTATTACTATTTAATCATCTGGTGGTTTAAGTGAAGCTGAAATCTAAGATATGATTAATAAAGCTGAAAAATATAAAGATGAAGACAAAAAAAGAAGAGTAAATATTATATTCTATATTCTAGGAACTTGTTGATTTGAAAAATGAAGCTGATGGAGCTATCTTTAATACGGAAAAATCACTTAATGAACATAAAAGCAAATTATAACCAAATGAAGTTTAAGAAATTGAAAGTGCTATACAAAATTTAAGAGTACTCTTAACTGAAAATCTCACTGCTAATGATGTTCAAAGACTTAAAGATGCTGTTGAAAATGTTAAAAATTCAGCTATGAAAATCGGATAAGCTATGTATTTTTATTCTTTTAAACTTTTAGGTATCGAAATACTGGAGGAGCTAGTGAATAATAATAATAACAATCTTCTGAATAAACTGGAGAATAATAATAGTAATCAAACTAAGAAGGAGGAGATAATAACAACAAATAAAATTGATATATTATGTTATTAATAGTGTGCAAATCTATAATTCTGTTCTTATTAATATTATTTTGTTTTGTTAAAGCTTCTTTCATTTTTTCATTTTTCATTTTCTATCACTTCCATATAAATGTTCCTATAGTCTTTTACTTGTAACTCTCTTATTTATATAATTATTATAAACCATTACAGAAATTGACAATCAAATCATCTAGCTATATCTGAATAGGAGAATGTAATGGTTAAAATTGATAAACTGTTATTTATTTAGAATTTTAGTATTGTTATTTTTCCCTTCCATTATTCGTGAAACAATTATATGGTTTATAGATAATTATTATTCTATTATTTCGATTTTATTCATTTTATAAACATTCCATATGAAAAGAAACTTTACTTAATTATTATTCAATCATTTAAAATCCAAAATTTATGTAGTTTATTTATGATTACAAAACTCCATGTTTTAAAACTATGCAAAATGTGGAGTAAATGATTTCTATAATTATTGGAATTAATAACCTTACGATAAATGTCACTTAATTTGAGTCATCCAATGTTATTATAAAATGTAAAGAGGATGAAAATTGATCTTTTATTAATTATAAAAAATAATTGCTTCTTATAGACTCATATTAAGTAAGAAAGACTTTTATATCTCGATTTAGATTGCTTATTAATAGAAGCGATTCCATATTTGTTGATATCAAATTTTAATAATGAATAATTCATTTATACAATATATATTTAATCAATTTTTGTAAATTCTAATTTGCTAAGAGATCTTCATTTGGCAAATAGGACATAATTACAAATTTTTACAACATTTGAAACAAGTAGAATTATGTTTACAAGGAAGGAAAAGTGCATCTCGTTCATTTTCACGACATAATGTACAAAAGTTGTATTCATTATAATTAATACTGAATTTGTCTAACTGGCAAAGATATTAATTAACAGTTCCAATTCTGATGATAGTAATTTCATCATCTAAGGTGATTGGATAAATAGAACTTGATTATCCATCTGGAGATAATCTTAGCCAAGTGCTTTAATAGATACAATATATACCCATTAGTGGATGAATGATCTTCAATTGTAACATTCTTGTCAACTAAATAGAATTTAGCATGTAAATTAGAGAGATGATGATCTTCAGGAAAAGCAATATCAGCATTAGTTTTTCTACCAAGAGTGACTGATGTTTTGTCTTAGTCAAGATGAAAAGTAATTTATTCTTCAGAGTTAGGTCCTTCAAGAACTAGGAGTTCAAGTTGAATTCCATCAGAGATTTATTCTAATTGAATTACTTAAAACAAATTGCTTCCTAATTCAATGAGCATATCTTGAAAGAGATTCATTCTTTTTTAAATTTTAATNTTATTTTGTTTTGTTAAAGCTTCTTTCATTTTTTCATTTTTCATTTTCTATCACTTCCATATAAATGTTCCTATAGTCTTTTACTTGTAACTCTCTTATTTATATAATTATTATAAACCATTACAGAAATTGACAATCAAATCATCTAGCTATATCTGAATAGGAGAATGTAATGGTTAAAATTGATAAACTGTTATTTATTTAGAATTTTAGTATTGTTATTTTTCCCTTCCATTATTCGTGAAACAATTATATGGTTTATAGATAATTATTATTCTATTATTTCGATTTTATTCATTTTATAAACATTCCATATGAAAAGAAACTTTACTTAATTATTATTCAATCATTTAAAATCCAAAATTTATGTAGTTTATTTATGATTACAAAACTCCATGTTTTAAAACTATGCAAAATGTGGAGTAAATGATTTCTATAATTATTGGAATTAATAACCTTACGATAAATGTCACTTAATTTGAGTCATCCAATGTTATTATAAAATGTAAAGAGGATGAAAATTGATCTTTTATTAATTATAAAAAATAATTGCTTCTTATAGACTCATATTAAGTAAGAAAGACTTTTATATCTCGATTTAGATTGCTTATTAATAGAAGCGATTCCATATTTGTTGATATCAAATTTTAATAATGAATAATTCATTTATACAATATATATTTAATCAATTTTTGTAAATTCTAATTTGCTAAGAGATCTTCATTTGGCAAATAGGACATAATTACAAATTTTTACAACATTTGAAACAAGTAGAATTATGTTTACAAGGAAGGAAAAGTGCATCTCGTTCATTTTCACGACATAATGTACAAAAGTTGTATTCATTATAATTAATACTGAATTTGTCTAACTGGCAAAGATATTAATTAACAGTTCCAATTCTGATGATAGTAATTTCATCATCTAAGGTGATTGGATAAATAGAACTTGATTATCCATCTGGAGATAATCTTAGCCAAGTGCTTTAATAGATACAATATATACCCATTAGTGGATGAATGATCTTCAATTGTAACATTCTTGTCAACTAAATAGAATTTAGCATGTAAATTAGAGAGATGATGATCTTCAGGAAAAGCAATATCAGCATTAGTTTTTCTACCAAGAGTGACTGATGTTTTGTCTTAGTCAAGATGAAAAGTAATTTATTCTTCAGAGTTAGGTCCTTCAAGAACTAGGAGTTCAAGTTGAATTCCATCAGAGATTTATTCTAATTGAATTACTTAAAACAAATTGCTTCCTAATTCAATGAGCATATCTTGAAAGAGATTCATTCTTTTTTAAATTTTAATATATGTTCCTGTTGTACTTCCTATATCCCTAATATAAAACTTAAATAATGATAAGATACTATCATACCTTGGAATCTTAATAGATAACTTCAGCATGGAATCTGCTAATATTTTCTTCCAAAATAAGAATCTGATTACTAGAATGTCTTCCAATCTTAGCTCCTATTTGTTTGATACAATAGAAATTATTTTGTTAACTTTCTAAAGGTTATAGGATGAGTTAATTTTCAGTTTGATTGTTAATTTTGTTTTAAGATTGGTGCAACTCATCGAATTGATTAATTATAGATTAACATTATTTATCTTAAGAAGAATTATGATTCTTTAAGAGAGTAAAATCTTCATTAGGTTATTTTTTGATGGTAGTGACTTTAATTTAGGATAAATATGTGCTATATTCTTTCAATCCTGTAGTTATCCCTACCAATTAGAAAATGGTTACAATTGATCAATTTCTTTTTGATAATTTTTTAATTGACACCCAACTCTTGTTCTATATCATCTTCTGTAATTTCTTCTAGGACTGAGCCATCAATAGATAAACTTACTAATATATAAAAAGATTATAAGTACCAAACTTATCTTCCATTTATGCAAGTCCAATGAATTAGAGCCAGATAACTACATCTGAGACTTGCCATTTCTTGGGTTCTTTTGGTAAGAGTAGATAAAGAGAATCATAATCCATTTATAAAATATTAATATTCCTGTACTAATTTAATGAGAAAATAAAGATCATTTAATGAAGGCAATAACAATAGTAATGTCATCAATTACTTCATCCTCTCTTTACCAAGCTTCTCTTGCTAATTAAACTAATTTTTAACAAGCTCCTTAAGTATCATCTTTTTTATAATATTCATAAACTATTTCTACAACCTATTCATTAGATAGAAATCTAATTAATATATTAATAACAAATATACTCCCAAATTCCATCTGAAGCTACAACTATAAATTTATCACATGGTAATAGAGAATGTTTAATAATTTCAGGTTCACAAATTACTCCAACTTCACTAGCAACATAATCTCCGAAACTTCTTGACATAGCTAATCCAGGTACATCTTCATCCATTTTCCAAACTCTTGCTGGTCCAATTGGATTACCATCTTCATCACTATATGCTTAAACTCTTCCTCCTCTTTAAATAATTCTTGCTTATTCTAAAAAACAATCTGGCTTATGATCCTTTGATAATTCTATCACTGATAATTTATTATCCATCCTTCCTATTATTGCTCTACTATCTCCAATATTTGCACAATATAACACATTATCAAAAGATAATACAACTACTGTTGTTGCACCTGAATATGTAATATCTATTCCACTGTCCATCAATTCCTCATTTGTCTACTAAAAACAATTCTTTAGTACCAAATTTATTTATCTATTTTCTATTTTTAAATTTACTTATCTCTCTCATAACATGATGTCATATGCATTACTCCTTATTCTATCAATTCAGGTAGTACTTCCTATAAAAACTTTGCCACTTAATGACCATTTGTCCCATGTCCATCAGATACTTATATATACCAATCATTTTCTCTCTTACTAAACTTTTATATTAATTTATATATGTCTTAATTTGTTTTTGTCTATCCATTATACAGCATTCCAGCTGCACTTTAACCATTTGCTTTCACTATCTATAATTACATTGTTGAAATATCTGGATTACTTATAGAACGTGGACCCTTAAATAATTTTGGTTTAAGTATTAACTATTATTATTATTTAGTCATTTCCATTAACTTTTAATACTTTTTCTAAATTGTTTATTAACTATAAACATCTTTTGCTTATTATATTTAAGATTGCTTATTTTCATTTTTCTCTTATTTTATTTTAAGCAATAAAGAAAGAGCACTAGATGATAAATTTTAAGAATTCTCTTTTGTTTCAACTAATTTACTATTTTAACGTGCATGTGTTTTCTTTAATAGAACACTACTCACATCTTTTAAGTCTTTACCACTTGCAGGTCTTGACTTTTTTGCTTCTATTTTTGAATTTCCTCCACTATTTCTGTTACTAGAAACTAAGTATCTAATTAATATAACAATCAATTATTTACTTATTTGCTGTCATTATTGGAGATTTTAAACGCCCCTATTATTCTTATTCATTTTTCCTTTTCAATAAACTAGCATATAATTTATCTGGAGATATTTATGAAACCTTCTATTTCATCTAAATATTTTGTTAGTTAAAATATAATTTATAATATTATGAATTAAAATGTCATTGATGTATTAGAGTTTCAAACCACTTCTTAAGCACTATTTTCTAAACAAACCTATTACACTATTACAGGATAGAATAAATAAAAAAATTTTGAAGTACATAGTAGATTCAAAAATTTCTTTGCTTTAAAAAATCTTTCGTCTTTATAATGTTTAGGATGATAGGTACCAACAAGTCTTCCAGGAAAGAAACATTTTTTAATAGTAATAATTCAACGACTTTCAATCATTGTTAAATTTCTTTAAATATCTTTTGTTTAAAATTGCTTCATCTGCTTCAATCTGAAGTAGTACCTTTAATCTTATGAAGATCTAAAGATGAAGAAATCTATCAAATATTAGAGTCAATAAAATTCTCATTCACCCAAAACCTTCTCTAAAAATATTAAACTACATTTCTTGATATTATATTATCTAATATTTTCAAATACTATTTTACTTTCTTTTGTATTCTAAACTTCTTTACATTTTCAATAATTAATGTAATTATATTTCATTTATGTTTATAAATGTTTATTCTCTAAAAGAAATATTAGTCTCTTTTATAATTAGATTATGGAATTATTGATGAAATTTATATTGATAACTCTATACTTATAAAAATGGACAATAAATATATATTCTAAATCTTTGAAAAAGATTTATTTGCAATAAAATTTTATTTCCTTTTGGTCAGTACCACAATTTCATCTTCTTTATTATGTTTAACAATTTCTTTCATTAACTAACTATATAAGTGACGAAATTAATTCTAATTTACAGCTATATTTATTATTCTTCAATAAATGTGATTATTTCTTATTTCCTAAATGTTTAAAATAAATTATAAACTATTTTTGATGATTTTTCTCTTTTTTTTCATCTTTAGAAAGTAAAAATATATTTATTACAATTAATGGATGTTCAAACTGTTAAAAAATAGTTTTTGAATTGATTTTCTATGTATTAGTGCTATCAATTACTGAACTAATGGATGATTGAAGAAGTCTAATTTAATAAAATTTTTTAATTGTAATTCAGTATAAAATTTTAAATCACTGGGCCTAAAGACATGTAGATTAGAATAAAAGTGAATGATTGGTTATTTATCATAAGGAGGATTAGTAGAAGGCATTCTACCATTTAATTACTGAAAAGAGATTTCATAGTTGTTTCATTATATATTTATTTATTATATTTGGTTGTTCAAATATCTTCATTTTCAAGTTCACCTCTTAAGCTTTCAACCATTTGATCAGTTTATCTTTATAATTCTTCAGGTGATAATTCACTTTAACCAGGAGTTTTTTCATATGCAACTTCTAAATCCCAACTTGGTGCTTATTCCATTTATGGAGTTTCTGATTATTAGAATCTACTTTCAAATTGAGACATTTCCAAAAGAGATAATTCTTCTGGAAGTAATTATAATGGTTAACCCTTCTCATCTAATAAATCTAATTTATCTATTGCTCTGACATAATCTTAATTTTCATCAAATGGAATATGAGCCATAGGAGGAGATGGTGAATCTTCAATTAATGCTTATTTTCCCATATCTGGTGATGAACCATCATTTGTGAATAAGTCTGCAAAATTAATCTCCTTTTAAGGAGTTTAATCTAATGTTTCTTCTACATAAACTTAATTTTCATCTTCACTAACTTATGCAAAAGACTTATGAGATTTATTCAAAGCATTATGAATAGCATTTCTTTCTTTTGATTCAGCTTTTTCAATTCTATCCTAGTTTGTTAGAGCATTCACTACTACTTCAGAAGAAGAAATTACTCCTACATTCCCACTCAAATCTTACGACTTTCCAACATTTTAAGATCTATATTGCAATATAACAATTTGTTACTCTAATTCAACTAAATCTTATGTATGCTTAGTTCCTTTATTTTATTTCTGTTTTCTGATATTTGCACCATTTGTTAATACCAATACCAAAATAAGAATAGCTATATGTCTCATTTTTTTATTATATTAATCCGTTTTATATACATCCTAAATTAAAATTCAATATAATCAAATAGAGTATTTTATCATTTTTTAGTCCTTACAACAATAACTATTTTTGAAGAACATCTATCAGATAATGTTTAAAAAATTATTGAAATTTTGAATCTAAAAATATTTATATTTAATTTTTATTAAATAAACTTATTCCAATTCACTATCAAAGGTAAACTAAAGAAATATTAAAAATTTTTTGATATTAAGGCTCTATTTTTGCTTTTTTAAAATTCTAATAATTTATTTTTTCCTCTAAAATATTAATTATTTAAACAATACTTCTATTTATTATCAGTTTAAATTTTATAAATATGTTAAAGGTTCATAATACAGACTCTAATAAATATATGATTAAAATTACACTAGATAGGTCCATAATAATAGAAATATTTTTTAGACAAATTATATGCTCAAAAACTAAGTAATAAATTTAATATAAAACTAAAATTTCAAATAAAATTTAGATCATGAATAATACAATATTCCTAAAATGGAATTATTTATAAATTATTAGAATTTTAGAAGAAATAATCTTTTTTAAAATTTATGAAATTTATTTAAACAAGGAAAGATTGGCAACTTTTTTATCGTATTAATATGATATATATCAATAACAAAAAAATTAATTCAATATAAAAGACTTATTTAAATAGGGCAATGATGATCTATCTAGTTAAACTATCCACCTTTGTTTATTTATGTGATTTTTAATAATTTATATTTTGTCTGAGAACAAATTCATTAGGTTTTTGAGTGTTTTTTCTATTTCACT